>VDFB02114416.1:0-30519 GCA_007258455.2 Sequoia sempervirens
TCATGCTTTCTCTTTAACTTTCTTGTTTAATTTCTATAAATTTTCTCTATGCATTCCTTTCTTGCTTCTTAGCCATGGATACTCCAATTTTCTTAGGTTGCTCTCGCCGCCAGAATGTCTTCTTAGGGAGTATTACATCACAAAGGCTTGAAAAGGTATTCTTCATTAGGACTTCCAGTTTCATTGTACCAAATTTGTGCTTGGTCCTTGGGGAAAAGTATGTTGAATCTAGTCATACTTCCATTTTTATTTTGATATATCTTATCATTTTGTCGCATCTCTTCTGGATATTGGGCTACATGTAGAAGATGTTCACTCGACTGCCAATTTGATAGTGAGGCCTGAATATTTGGAGAATCTGGACTTGATTTTATCTGTGGCACATCTGACCATAGGGGTTCCATCCATGGATGATATTCCTTGGTCCTGGGAACATGGGGAAGTGGTTCCACTTTGGCCTTTCCTTACTGACCTCCATATTAGAGACTTTGAAGTTCATCGGGAGCTTGCCTACATAAGGTACTTGGATCTGATAGACGAGGCATCCCATGTTGATTGAATGGCTACTATCTTCTGCAACTCCACATACTCTTTTTGAATTTTTTTGATCTTTTAAAATGAGGATTTTCAATACCTCATGTATACACGAGATATACACACACACATATATATATCTATCTTTTGTATTTCTTAAAGCATGTATTGTTGTGTATGGTTTTATTATTTTACATTCCATAGTTCAATTATATAAATGTTTGGATTAACTCTCATGTGTAAGATAAATCTTAAGCAACATAATTTGCTAATTTTGGGCCAGACAATAGAAAAGAAAAAAAAAACAAAGAAAAAAAATAAAACAAGCCCTACAAAAAAAGAGAAAATTAAACCCTAACTACCCTAATTTTACCACAACAAATTAATCCTAATAAAATAATCTGTCTGAATTTTTAGAACTATTTCTTTTACCACTTTGGTATGAATCACAATAGGTTTATCTTTAAATTCTTTCAACAAATTTTCTACTGTCCTACTGCAGAAATGAATTATTTTAAATTTTCTATGTTTGATAATCACAAATTCAAAAGCATATGTACCAATAATTTGGCTCATATGTATGAAAATGACCTCATTAAAGATCAATTGCACACATTTTGACTGATGTAGCAATATTCTACCTTCCTGTAGCCTCGGTCCATCTTTATGAATGATTGTATCAATTTCTCTACTTCCTCCTCCTCTGAAAATCTTCATATATTTGGTCCTATCTTCACTTTGAATTTTGTTAGAACAAAATATATCACTATTTATATTGCTATCAAAGAGAGAGAAAGTAAAATCTTGATATTCTGTATCTTGTATGAAATCAGGAAAATTTCTTTTTATAACTTGTGACTTTTCAGTTTGGAGCACAAAACACGTGTTTCCCGCTCGATTTTCTTGCTCTATTTTCCTACTTCTTTTCATTATCTGTGTTTTCCATGTATAGAGAGAATGATGACTCATCCATGTTGTTTCCTTATTTTTGATGCGATATCTCTGAATCTTGGCATTCTCACCTATCTTCCTACAAAATGTTAGGATTTTCTTTATAATAATTGCAGTTTTCCAATTGTTTTGATGTGTCAATTAACTTTTTAATATTTCCACTTTCACTAGGGTTTAATATTTTCCTCACTAATGTTCCTCTTCTTCTAGCAGTTAAAACTTCTTCTGTTAATGAAATCATTTTGCTTATGGCTAGACTTACCCTAGTTAAAAATAATTCACATTTGAGTTCACCATGATCAATTGTATCATGGATTTTGCACTCGGTGACTCTATCAAAGGTGAATAAACTCAAAGGATGTAATCTCTGGTTTAAAAATTTCCAAAGTTTTTCAACTTCCATTTTGAAAAGCCGATTTACACTCACTTCCACTTTGCAAACTTCTTGTTATCTTCTCAGAACTAAAAAAAATCCAAAATATGATAGTGACTGTAGTGAGGCCGTGGCTGCTACTCACCCTCTCCTTCTAGTGCCAACTCCTGTTGATGATGATTTCACTCACAATTGAATAGGGAAAATAATACCTCCACATACAAGACCACAAAGAAGACTATTCTTCTTGAAAGATATGAAACAAGACAACCTAATGATAATTCTACTTTTGACAAAAAGATTAGCCTTAGTTTAATCCCAAGTCTCCAAAAACTAGGTCATAGTTGCACTAGGGTCACTCTTGGGTTTGATGTGATAATGCTCTTAATATAAAAGGGACTATGGTCACTGAGTTATGTCAAATATTTAGTTTTCCAAGAAGTTTATAAAGAAAAATATCATAAAAAATCAAATGATTTGAAATAAAATTTCATGCATATCATCAAATTCCTTTTGCTATCACTTAAGTAGATTTAGCATTAAGCATTCAGAAATTTCATAGAAAACTTCAAAAAATATTTTCAATAAAATTCCATTCCTTCACCTATTTTTTGGAACATTTTCAGATATTTAAACATCTATTCTAAAATAAAGCATAAAATACTAAAAATTAGAAAAAGGTGCTCCTGGTTGTTCTCCATGCATACCCTAAAGAATCAATTAAAACAGAGCAAACCACTTTATACTTCACTAGAATTATTCACAGCTACATATAAAATTGTGTGAGCTTTTGAAGAGTGGGGAATTATTTGGACATTAAGTAGTTTTTGTATTCACCCTTAAACGATGCAACATACTATCTTGTTTGGTTGAACTAACAAAACCAACTACAAAAGATGCTGAGATAGGTAGCTATCTAATAAGCTTTTAAATTAATCAATGTCTATGTGCACACAAAGTTTTATGCCAAAATGATCTAGAAAACAAGAAAAAAAAAACAAAACTAAGAAAATTTTATGCTCTTCCGGAATTCCACAAATTCTAAACTTAAAATGAAGTTCAAGGGTATCCTCTGGCCTTTTATAGAACATAAGGCTTAGCTAGGATAAAACAAATACATGAGAGGAAATCTAAGGGATCAATTACATTAGGGCACGTGGAATATTGTGACCAATAGGAGAATTGCAATTAAAGTCAATGAAGGTAAACTCTAATTGCACATTAAAGCTCTTCAGGTTCTACTCTGTTATTTTTGCAAGGAAAATAACTTGAATTAGGATAGAGTGCAGGGAATTCCCATACATTCAAAATGATGGGGTGGAATTTTCACCCCCTACACGTCGCTTGGCTCTGGTTCTAGCTCTCTTAGGAATGGGCCCTCCCAAAGATTAGCATTTGTCTCCACCATATGTGAAATACTGAGATCCTTGATATTCTGGTGGACTCAAAGCTGTCTGCATTATAATCTCCTAGGATAAGTGAATTGGTTTGAATGTAATTCTACGGGCATGATTCAAATTTTCCTCACCATCCATACCCGAACTTTACATCACAATTAGTATCTCCTACAATCACAAATTCCACATATTATATCCCTTTTAAAGAAAGAAACATTTATAACATCTCATGTAAATAAAACCAATATTCAAATATTAATAAAAAACATATCATGTAACAAAACATGCTTTATTAGAATATTCAAATATTCTACTAGCTGCTGTCTTTCATACTCATGAAAGTAGTGAGCTGGTTTGGCATAGTAAAGTGGTGCAAGTGGAAGAAGGTTGGATCACAGTTAAAGGAAAAAAAGTTAAATCCTCTAAGCCTTCTTTCGACATGATTCTCCGCTCCCACAGGAAAAGTGTAAATTGTAAATCTTGATTGGTCTTGTTTTGGAGCTGATCTTTTTCGCTGGCTGCTTGCTATCTTTTCTGCAGCCTTGCTCTTTTTGTATAAGGGTTCTGGGTCCCTTCAAAATATGTTTTTCTCTTTATCAAAAACAAAACACGCTTTCTAGCATTTTACAAAATCCTTATATATATACATTAGACTACTGGAATGTCAGAATCATTATATAACTCAAAATTTTACTTTACTTTACTTTGCAACTCGGTATGTAGTATTTAGTATTTAGCTTTACCCATGAATTTTCCCAGACCTCAGTTTCTTACTGGAACTCATTTTATCAGACTTAGTCTTACCAGAACTCCATTTTACTAGAACTCCAACATCGAGCTAGAGTCTTCTGTTCAACTTGCATTTCCTTTTTTCCTTTTAAATGTTTTTGGTCTCCAATACTTGGTACCTGAAACACCTTCTTTACGAAGTACTCTTTAATTAAGATTTCTCTTTTTCTTTTCACTTTCGATGATCTTTCAACTTCCTAGCTTTTACCATAAGAGTTGTATATAAAAAATTCTTGGGTCCCCAAGATTTTAGTCTTGGGGTGTGTTGTGAGACCACACAATAGTAGCCAGATGCTTGGAGTGTTAGTGAGTCAAGGTTGAGCATGTGCATCTAGTAGGGCTCCTTTATCCTCACAATATACCTGAGCACAAATGACAAGTGATCAGTATGGACTTTGTACAGGGGTTACCATTAAGAAAGAACATACACGATGCCATTCTGGTGGTAGTCGATAAGTTGACTAAGGTGACACATTTTATCCTAGGGAACCTTAAGGATGGATCATTGACCTTGGCCAAGAAATTTTTCCAAGATATCTTCTGTTTACATGGAGTTCTAGAGACCATTATATTCGACAAAGATACACGAATGACATCAAGGTTTTGGACCACTTTGAATGCAACATTGGGAACACAGTTCAAATTTAGATTGGTATACCATCCTCAAAATGATGGTCAAACCAAAAAGGGTAAATCAAGTGCTATAAGATCTCCTTTGGATGTGTTGTATGGATCAACAGTATAAATGGGAGGAGTATATACCACTGGTAGAATTTTCTTATAATAACTCCCATCACGAATGCTTAGGTATGGCACCTCTTAAAGCTCTATGTGGGAAAAAATTTCATACTCCCATCAGTTGGGATAGATTAGAATACAAGATCATTGTGGGTCCTAAGATTTTGAAAGAGATGGAAGAGCAGATGAGGCTTATTAAGAGTAGATTGAAGGAGGCAACATATAGGAAAAAGAGCTATGCTAATAGAAAAAGAACCTTTAGATAATTTTCAGTTGGGGATAAGGTTTTTCTAAGAGTAATTTGGCATAAGCGATCTATTACCTTTAAGAAGTCATCCAAGCTAGCTCCTAGATTCGTGGTCCCATTTGATGTGTTAGAAGTTATCAATCTAGTTGCATGCAAACTTTCTCTACCCCATGCTCTAGCTCAACTCCATAATGTGTTTCATGTTTCATTGTTAAAACCATACCGCCTAGATGTGTCTCATATACTTGATTGGTGTTCCTTGTAGTTGGAGGATCCAGGAGTGGTGCTAGTGGAGCCCAATAGAATTATGGATAGATGCAACATCAAGTTGTGAAACAAGGAAATTGTTTAATATAAGGTCCAATGGGACCAATATCATGAGGACAATGCTGCATGGGAGGATGTGGATGAAATAGAATGCTCCTTCCCTCATTTGATTTCTTTGATAGGCTATTGATGATCATTTTGTATTAATTCCTAAAATTTTGGGTTGGTATACTATGATGTTTTGGCTTGAAAACAATATGAATCATGATTATTTATAAATCGATACTTGAAATTTTGGATTGGCATGTTATGATGCTTTTCTTGAAAACAATATGAATTGATAAACATATGTACAATTAGTTTTTTTTTATCAGACATCGAGACGATGTCTCTTTCAAGTGGGGAAGGATGTCATATCTCGATTTCATTTTTACATTTTCAAAATTAAGGAACTTGAAATATTTGGGAAATAGAATTTAGCATTTTATTTATGGAATTTGATAGAATATGATGATTAAAATTGAAAATGAATATTATGCAATTTCTCGATTTAAGAAATTATTTTGATAAGATTATCTATGGAAGGTTACTGATAAGTGGACAAGTGTAAGAATGTGTGTGCAAGAAACAAGTTGAAGGATGGGAAATTGATTGAGGTAGGAACACTTAGCTAAATAACCATGGTAAGCAAGAATAGAATCTAGAATACCACACACCACTATATAATATGACATCTTTATATGTTTGAAAAGTTGACAAAATTGCATTCATACTTGGTGTGAGAACTATAACTAGTGGAAAGAACAAAATTGTGCATTCTTATCTCATTTTGTCAATTTCAAAATTTATATTCAACAAAATAGAATAAGAAATTCAATTTATCTTGTATCAAAAGGTGATTTTAATGCTTACTCTTTTGGATGAATTTGAAATGTGATTTGAATAAACAGATATATAAGTGATTTAATATGTATGTAATCTCAAGGACAAAAATTTGAATATATATATATATATATCTATAAATGTATATGTATATATAATAGATATATTGTAATACCCCCTCTACACTTCATCTTGACCATGAAGACGTATGTGATTTGGTCTCTTTCATAGAGATAATTGTTTGATAGTATGCTGTGAATAATATGATAATATAAATAAATATAATAAACTAAAATAAATATTTATTGCTATGCTGGTGTCGTGCATCATGCTTGTCCTTTATTTTCACTAGTGACCTCATGGATGTGTATCAGGTCAGTGCCTTGTTTCTCTTCTTTCGTTGGCTGACCCCGCAGATTATCTCTCCCTGATTAGTATTTTGCTTTAGCCATTGATGATCTGCATGATGATTTCCCTACTAAGACTAAGGTTGAACTAGCCCCTTTATATTTTGTAGTCCTCACAATCAAATTTTCCATACAATCTTCTTGCATCTTGTCACTTTTTATTTTCTAATAACTTTCTGGTGTTTCATCCTCTATCTTATCTTCTGCGAAAGGAAATATCTCTCTCTAAGTAGTCCAGTATTGTTGGATTAAATACTATGCGATAAATAAATATAAAATAATAAAAAGGTAATCATTGAGTTTAAAATTAGAACACATCTAGTTCAATTAATAAAATAAATTAATAAATGATGGCTGGCGTGGTCTTTAATTGCAAATAACAGAAGTTTAGTTGCGTGTGCCACTCTACCTATTCACATGCTATACAAACTAAATTTAGAAGACAACACTCCTGCTGGTAACCGCCTCTTGTCTGGAGAATGTCGCCTTGTGCATTTTTTTTAGGCATGTAATAACGGCTTAAAAAAAAAAGAGATAGTTGAGAAAAGAGAGTCGTCCCTAGGCAGATCTGGAGAGTTTTCCTCACGAATCCTGGTGTGTGTATCCAGCAATCAAGATATACTTATTTAGATTGTTTATTGGGCATGATGAATATACTCTGCAATCTTGATGGAAGTGGCTTGTGATTCTCAATCGGGTTACCCCTGTTAACCACGGTGCATGAGGAAGCGGTGATGATTATGTTTGTCGGCTTCTAGCATACTTGGAGGATTTTAATTACTCTGGAAGCTTCCCTAAGAAGCAAGTTCGGGAAAATGAGTGACGTCCTCAACCCTTTCCTTATGATGACAGATAAGTATTTTTCTATCTTCCATTTCCAAATACACAGAATAAGAAAGGACCCGCTGTCTTCATGTGTCACTGTTAAAGATCATGTTCGAAACCCTTAATTGCAAATCTTTTTCCTTATTTAAATGGCTAAACGATTCAACCTTAGGCATGCATATATATTCTGTATCACTTAAAATAAATGTCATATAGATATCTCTGTCTTTCAAAATTTGTCTTTTCAACATATTATGTATGCATGTCATGATCTAAGCTTTCTTTGGCTCAGGCAAAGTCGTTGCTCGAAGAGTTTGTGGAAACCGAATTTAATTGGAAATTTCTTCAGCCTATTGCCTCTTAAATCTGAGCAAATGAACAGAACAAAAAAAATCTGTGGGGATTTTCATCTGACATATAATGATCTTTCTATAGTGGGGTTTTACGGAAATTAGCTTCCTTCTGCAAACTAATTGAGGAGTATTGTTGGGTGCATGATGTTATGAGTTTATGCATAGTATAGTAAATGATAGGGTGTCGAACCCTTAGAATGCTCAGGCATCGCTAACTTTAGCTATTGCATATTTGTATTGCTGTGAGTGCGTTCCCTGTAGGTAATAAGCTAAAGTCTCTCCTGAGTCATCGGTGTTGCTCTCTTAGATTTTCTTTACTCTTTCAGTGCTACAGATCACCTGTGGGATTTAATTATTTTTTCTCCATGGTTGACGTGCTTCGAATCCTCCTCTATTACTTCAACCTTGGGTTTTGTTTCTCTTCCTCCTCTTCGTTATCATCGTTAAATGACTATGCAACGTCAGTGTATACATTGGAGTTAACTCCAGTTGCATCTGCCCATGCGCATTGTGCCTGTAGAAAAAAAAAGAAAAGTTGTATATTATTTCTCCTACTCATAAGTCATGTTTCTCCTTCCCTTTAGTCTTGTGGTTTGTATTCCATTTAATCTCTACTTGTTTCTCCCCGATTCGTTGAGAATCTCTCACAGATGCAATACTTGAATATAGAAGACTATAGAGGTTTAAAATACCTTGCTGACTCCTTTGTCAATTTATCACATATTGCAATACTCAAAAATAGAATGATGTAGAGGTTTTAAATAATCTCTCTGATTTCATTTCAACCAGACTCAGCCGTAACACTTGAATATAAAGGAAGTTTAAATGTTTAAATAACCTGCTAGATTCTACTAACAATCTATCACAGTTGCAGCACTTGAAAATAATAATAAAATGCATGTAGATGCTGATATTTCCAGATTCCAACATTCATTTTCCTATATACTTGGCAAACTGTCACAGTTACAATTTTTAGAGTTGAGGTATTGTACAGAATTAAATAGCCTCCCTGAAACCTTTGGTAACTTATAACAGCTGCAACTTTTAGACTTGTAAAGGTGTAGTAAATTAAATAATCTCCGCAAGAACACTGTCCCTTCCACTGCTGCTTGCTCTGTCAGCTATCATTGCCCATTCATTCAAATTATATAACTATCCGTGTTTCTAAAATCAATATAAAAATTGCATATTCAGTCTAGTGCATACCAGTCGGCAAATTAGCTGACTCTTTCGGTCCTCCACTTGCCTCTCCTACGCAATATACAATACACCTGTTTAACATCCATAATGGAATTCAAATTGCATACAGAATTGTGGGGAAAACAGAAAATCTTACTACCTTTCTTCACCGATTATCTACTTGTTGATGCCACACTTGAATCTGTTTTCATTCAAATATTACAATTAAAAAAAAAAAAACATATGAGCTCAATAATTTCTACATCTACTGAAAATATAAATATGCATGGAGAACTGGTGAGCATTAAGGGAAAGGATCTGGAGCCGTCCAATCTAACTTCGTGTGTAATGCCCCTTCGCTTAATGTGTTGTATCGGTTGTAGGAGGTCTCGTCTGTTTAGTCATTCGCTATTTCTTTTTACTCATCATTCTGTTTCATAGGGGTGATTTCTTATTGTTTTTGCTTCTGTAATCAGGTTATACGCTTTTGTTGATGTTGAGTAATCAAGAAACAAAATATGCTTCCTTGTTAATTAAGACTCCTTTACATATATGTATTTCCGTATTCTATATATATATATATATATATGTATTTATTTTGGAATGACTACTTTATAACTCTACTTCATTGTTTTGCTAATGACATAACAGAATTATTTCTATATGTATTACTCTTTGTACCAATATATATATATATATATATATATATAGATGTATATTCGTCATGTATTTTGACTTAGGATGTGTAAAGGAATTGCTAGATAGTTCCTTGTAATTATTTGAATGTGAATTTGATTCATTATATCTATTATTGCATCAAAGTGTAAGTACTTCAATAACATAAGAAAAGTACGAAAGTAAAGTCATCTATAGAAGTAAGGTTTAGGTGATACTTTATTGTTTAATTATGTAAATTATTGAGGTAAGATGTAAAGCTATTTAGATCTATTGGCTAGTTGAAAGGATTAAGAATGTCATTCTCAATGAACTTATGGAATAAGTATATAAAATATTTACATATATATATAGAAACATGTAATTTTTGTTTGGGTATCTTGTGATGATGAGTTAAACATTTTTGGAATTGAGGTTGGTTTGAATTTGATATTGAGGTGAATTATGTAACTTGAGTTGTGAAAGTAATATTGCTTTGATTTTGAGTTTGATATTGATTTTGAGATCAAGTTTTGTTACCACCTTGTTGGGAAACTCTTGTTTAGTGATTTATTAGTCTTCCAGAAAAAGGGAAAAAAGGTGTTGCTTTATTTTTGGCCTTCACTTTTGGTTCTTTGTGAACTATTGCTCGTATGATCTATTTGATGATTGGGTTTAGCCTGGCACTTGAAAATAGATTCGTTATGAAGATTTTGTGTAGGATGGTGTATGTCTTGTTTAATGCAATTTATCATGTGGCTTTATATGTTGTGCATGGGGGCTTACCCTGATAGTGACTCTTGAGTTTTGTTGTTCATAAGGGGAGTGGCTTTCAATGGGGGCCGAGACCCGGAAGTGGTCTCAGGGTAACTCATTGGAAGTTTATTAATCAATTGAAAACTATAATATTTATTTAGGGGTTTTGGATAGAATCGCTCATTAACAAGATATAAGTGAATGCCTCACTCATAGCTCAAGTGCTTGTATGGGCTTGAGATGAGTTGAGAAGGCCTGGAATGGAAAAAACATTGTCTTGTCCTTATGAAAGATAATCGATGCCGCATTGGATTGCATGTGGGGCCGGGTTTCGTAAGAGGTCACCAGGGTAACCCAAGTTGGGGGCCGGGACCTAGGAAGATTCGCCAAGGTAACCCATGCAACATTGCGATGACACTCTTCCTTAAACAACTATGTATGTTTTGTTTCCCTCTATGTTATACTTGGGCCTCTGGAAGCACGTGTTGGCATTTGTATGTTGATGCTTTATTGGTTAATCCCTATGTTGGGTACATCTTGTGTTGGTTATATCTTGTGCTGAGATTGTCTTATGTTATCGTGGATCTTGTTGTGAAGTCTTGTATCCTCGTTCTGTATGATGGTTATTGTTGGGGATCCTTCTTGTCATCTCTTAGCACGGGGGGTGGGCCTTCGGGTCCACATGGTTGGGTGGAACGTGCTATGCATCCCATTGGGTCCCCAATCATCGATCGAAAAGTGCAAAATTGTACCTTGCAGTGACTCCTGAGTTGATCCAGAGTTGAGTCCAGTATTGCAGCTTTGTACTCCTTCATTTCAAGTGTATCATTCTATTTTATTGTACCTTCCCCATTCATGTTGGGAAACGACATTGTAATATTGTAACTCTTGATTAATGTGTTAACCATGCTCATGGTATCTTATGATTACTGGTGTATACTACCTTTGATGTGATGTAATAATGTTGTTGCGAAAAGTAATGCAGTCAAGTAAACCCGAGGAATATGTTATATGTAGTTCATGTTTGGTTTTCATTTCATATGGTATATGATTATTATGAAGTATGTAAGTAGTAAAAATAAAAAATAAAAAAATTGGTGCCATAAATGTTATATTTATATGTATCCTTGGGGTTACTTGGTAGGCCATTACAGATGGTATCAAAGCATAGGTTCATACACTGGGGCACTATGAGCCCATTGTGTTGACCTAGTTGCTTGTACTCATAGGGGCGTGTCAATCTGTTTGTGTAGTCTGTACTTGGTTGCCTTAGTTTGTCTCTGGGTGATGTAGGTTCTATGGTGCAGAAATTCGGTAGAAAGGATAGGACCCTCGGTGTAGTGCGAAATGCACCGATATCCTTCCTACTGGAAATGTATTTTGGAACTCTTGTGTTACCCTTGAGTTGCTTTGTGGTGTCTCTGGTGTGAAGTGAATTTGAGTGTGTATGTGGTGTATGTGTGTTAAATCTAAAAATTATGTGTGTTTTGGAGTGATAATTATGTGTATGTTTCTGAAAAGGCCATAAATTATGATCTCGTGACACATACATTGTGAGATTTTGCATTGAGTAATGAATAGAATGTAGTATATGATGTTTAAATGATGGAGTTTAACCAGAAATGTGCATCTTGGCAATGAATTAGCATGAATAACAGGTGCTAATGTATTATGTTTCCATCTTAGTTTATGATTTTCAAGTAGTTGGCTTCGAATCTTGATGATGAAGGTAATTAATTGGTTATGTTTAATATGTGGATTTAGTACTATCGTTGCATTTGATTAGTAATTGTTATTGATGATTGTTTATGATGTATCACTAATTGTAAAGTGTTAGAAGGACGATGTCGTATCACTCATTCATGAGAGACATACGACACGATAATTTCCTCTACACTAGGTTGATTTGATATATATATATGGTGTACACAATGTTTTCTTTTATGCAGGATTGCAGGTAGTAAGCCTCAATTCCACCTGCTCTGGCAGGACAGGGCGAGCCTCATGAAATCCAATGGGAATAATGTGGAAAAATAGAGTTGACAAGAAGGTTTCCCAACTTTGCCATCATCCTCGACGAGAATATGTACCCCTCTGTGTAACCCAGTCGGTATGGTTTTTATGTTTTGTCAGTTGTCTTGGTTGTTCTTTTGCTTTTTGGAATTGTGTTGTCATGTTGATATCGTGGTTATAATGTTTAACTTGTGATGACATATCGTTGGTCATTTTTATATTCGGTTACTTGAATTTTGATGACTCCTATAATTGTGAATGATTCGTTTAACCATGCGACTTCCAGGAGTAAGTCGAGTCTAAGGGGGGGAGAATGTAATACCCCCTCTACACTTCATCTTGACCATGAAGATGTATGTGATTTGGTCTCTTTCATAGAGATAATTGTTTGATAGTATGCTGTGAATAATATGATAATATAAATAAATATAATAAACTAAAATAAATATTTATTGCTATGCTGGTGTCATGCATCATGCTTGTCCTTTATTTTCACCAGTGACCTCATGGATGTGTATCAGGTCAGTGCCTTGTTTCTCTTCTTTCGTTGGCTGACCCTGCGGATTATCTCTCCCTGATCAGTATTTTGCTTTAGCCATTGATGATTTGCATGATGATTTCCCTACTAAGGCTAAGGTTGAACTAGCCCCTTTATATTTTGTAGTCCTCACAATAAAATTTTCCATACAATCTTCTTGCATCTTGTCACTTTTTATTTTCTAATAACTTTCTGGTGTTTCATCCTCTATCTTATCTTCTGCGAAAGGAAATATCTCTCTCTAAGTAGTCCAATATTGTTGGATTAAATACTATGCGATAAATAAATATAAAATAATAAAAAGGTAATCATTGAGTTTAAAATTAGAACACATCTAGTTCAATTAATAAAATAAATTAATAAATGATGGCTGGCGTGGTCTTTAATTGCAAATAACAGAAGTTTAGTTGCGTGTGCCACTCTACCTATTCACATGCTATACAAACTAAATTTAGAAGACAACACTCCTGCTGGTAACCGCCTCTTGTCTGGAGAATGTCGCTTTGTGCATTTTTTTTAGGCATGTAATAACGGCTTAAAAAAAAAAGAGATAGTTGAGAAAAGAGAGTCGTCCCTAGGCAGATCTGGAGAGTTTTCCTCACGAATCCTGTGTGTATCCAGCAATCAAGATATACTTATTTAGATTGTTTATTGGGCATGATGAATATACTCTGCAATCTTGATGGAAGTGGCTTGTGATTCTCAATCGGGTTACCCCTGTTAACCACGGTGCATGAGGAAGCGGTGATGATTATGTTTGTCGGCTTCTAGCATACTTGGAGGATTTTAATTACTCTGGAAGCTTCCCTAAGAAGCAAGTTCGGGAAAATGAGTGACGTCCTCAACCCTTTCCTTATGATGACAGATAAGTATTTTCTATCTTCCATTTCCAAATACACAGAATAAGAAAGACCCGCTGTCTTCATGTGTCACTGTTAAAGATCATGTTCGAAACCCTTAATTGCAAATCTTTTTCCTTATTTAAATGGCTAAACGATTCAACCTTAGGCATGCATATATATTCTGTATCACTTAAAATAAATGTCATATAGATATCTCTGTCTTTCAAAATTTGTCTTTTCAACATATTATGTATGCATGTCATGATCTAAGCTTTATTTGGCTCGGGCAAAGTCTTTGCTCGGAGAGTTTGTGGAAACCGAATTTAATTGGAAATTTCTTCAGCCTATTGCCTCTTAAATCTGAGCAAATGAACAGAACAAAAAAAATCTGTGGGGATTTTCATCTGACATATAATGATCTTTCTATAGTGGGGTTTTACGGAAATTAGCTTCCTTCTGCAAACTAATTGAGGAGTATTGTTGGGTGCATGATGTTATGAGTTTATGCATAGTATAGTAAATGATAGGGCGTCGAACCCTTAGAATGCTCAGGCATCGCTAACTTTAGCTATTGCATATTTGTATTGCTGTGAGTGCGTTCCCTGTAGGTAATAAGCTGAAGTCTCTCCTGAGTCGCGGTGTTGCTCTCTCAGATTTTCTTTACTCTTTCAGTGCTACAGATCACCTGTGGGATTTAATTATTTTTTCTCCATGGTTGACGTGCTTCGAATCCTCCTCTATTACTTCAACCTTGGGTTTTTTTTCTCTTCCTCCTCTTCGTTATCATCGTTAAATGACTATGCAACGTCAGTGTATACTTTGGAGTTAACTCTAGTTGCATCTGCCCATGTGTATTGTGCCTGTAGAAAAAAAAAAAGAAAAGTTGTATATTATTTCTCCTACTCATAAGTCACGTTTCTCCTTCCCTTTAGTCTTGTGGTTTGTATTCCATTTAATCTCTACTTGTTTCTCCCCGATTCGTTGAGAATCTCTCACAGATGCAATACTTGAATATAGAAGACTATAGAGGTTTAAAATACCTTGCTGACTCCTTTGTCAATTTATCACATATTGCAGTACTCGAAAATAGAATGATGTAGAGGTTTTAAATAATCTCTCTGATTTCATTTCAACCAGACTCAGCCGCAACACTTGAATATAAAGGAAGTTTAAATGTTTAAATAACCTCCTAGATTCTACTGACAATCTATCATAGTTGCAGCACTTGACAATAATAATAAAATGCATGTAGATGCCGATATTTCCAAATTCCAACATTCATTTTCCTATATACTTGGCAAACTGTCACAGTTACAACGTTTAGAGTTGAGGTATTGTACAGAATAGCCTCAGAAAACCTTTTGAATGTGAATTTGATTCATTATATCTATTATTGCATCAAAGTGTAAGTACTTCAATAACGTAAGAAAAGTACGAAAGTAAAGTCATCTATAGAAATAAGGTTTAGGTGATACTTTATTGTTTAATTATGTAAATTATTGAGGTAAGATGTAAAGCTATTTAGATCTATTGGCTAGTTGAAAGGATTAAGAATGTCATTCTCAATGAACTTATGGAATAAGTATATAAAATATTTACATATATATATAGAAACATGTAATTTTTGTTTGGGTATCTTGTGATGATGAGTTAAACATTTTTGGAATTGAGGTTGTTTTGAATTTGATATTGAGGTGAATCATGTAACTTGAGTTGTGAAAGTAATATTGCTTTGATTTTGAGTTTGATATTGATTTTGAGATCAAGTTTTGTTACCACCTTGTTGGGAAACTCTTGTTTAGTGATTTATTAGTCTTCCAGAAAAAGGGAAAAAAGGTGTTGCTTTATTTTTGGCCTTCACTTTTGGTTCTTTGTGAACTATTGCTCGTATGATCTATTTGATGATTGGGTTTAGCCTGGCACTTGAAAATAGATTCGTTATGAAGATTTTGTGTAGGATGGTGTATGTCTTGTTTAATGCAATTTATCATGTGGCTTTATATGTTGTGCATGGGGGCTTACCCTGATAGTGACTCTTGAGTTTTGTTGTTCATAAGGGGAGTGGCTTTCAATGGGGGCCGAGACCCGGAAGTGGTCTCAGGGTAACTCATTGGAAGTTTATTAATCAAGTGAAAACGATAATATTTATTTAGGGGTTTTGGATAGAATCACTCATTAACAAGATATAAGTGAATGCCTCACTCATAGCTCAAGTGCTTGTATGGGCTTGAGATGAGTTGAGAAGGCCTGGAATGGAAAAATCATTGTCTTGTCCTTATGAAAGATAATCGATGCCGCATTGGATTGCATGTGGGGCCGGGTTTCATAAGAGGTCACCAGGGTAACCCAAGTTGGGGGCCGGGGCCTAGGAAGATTCGCCAGGGTAACCCATGCAACATTGCGATGACACTCTTCCTTAAACAACTATGTATGTTTTGTTTCCCTCTATGTTATACTTGGGCCTCTGGAAGCACGTGTTGGCATTTGTATGTTGATGCTTTATTGGTTAATCCCTATGTTGGGTACATCTTGTGTTGGTTATATCTTGTGCTGAGATTGTCTTATGTTATCGTGGATCTTGTTGTGAAGTCTTGTATCCTCGTTCTGTATGATGGTTATTGTTGGGGATCCTTCTTGTCATCTCTTAGCACGGGGGGTGGGCCTTCGGGTCCACGTGGTTGGGTGGAACGTGCTATGCATCACATTGGGTCCCCAATCATCGATCGAAAAGTGCGAAATTGTACCTTGCAGTGACTCCTGAGTTGATCCAGAGTTGAGTCCAGTATTGCAGCTTTGTACTCCTTCATTTCAAGTGTATCATTCTATTTTATTGTACCTTCCCCATTCATGTTGGGAAATGACATTGTAATATTGTAACTCTTGATTAATGTGTTAACCATGCTCATGGTATCTTATGATTACTGGTGTATACTACCTTTGATGTGATGTAATAATGTTGTTGCGAAAAGTAATGCAGTCAAGTAAACCCGAGGAATATGTTATATGTAGTTCATGTTTGGTTTTCATTTCATATGGTATATGATTATTATGAAGTATGTAAGTAGTAAAAAAATAAATAAAAAAGTTTGGTGCCATAAATGTTATATTTATATGTATCCTTGGGGTTGCTTGGTGGGCCATTACATATATATAAATACATATACATACAAAGTTTGTGAAATGATTTTCTTAGAATTTGAATTCCACTCTCCAAAAGAGAATAATAAAATTGTGGGAAAATTCAAATATTTGTAACTCCCATTAGAAATAGGAGAGGCCGATTCCCTTTATGGAAAAAATCCTCAGACAATAACTTTTTAAATAGAGGAATGGATGACCAAATAAAATCTTGAAGATGGCAAAATTAAGACCCATATCTCCCCAAGAATAGCAAGGGGATCATTCAAGCCTAAAAAATTGACTTGTGGGTGAAACTATAGCTTTACCGGGAAGGCAACATCTTGAGGTATTTTGATGTTCTTTTTTTCTTCTCATTTGAATAAGTTTCCAATCTTGATAAGTGAAGAGTACTTCTCTATATTGGATATCCTTATCATGCATGTTCATGTTTGGGTTATTGTTGTTTTGATGATCGACTAAGTCAATTCAATATGAAGCCCATGAGGGTTGAGCCGCTTGAAGGCTCTGTGTTTCTTTTTAAAACTTTCACTTTATATATGTTGCTTTCACATAGAAGGTTGGGTATCATACCTGCCATGGGATTCTTGGTGCTCGTTTATAATCTATCTCCATTGTCATGGCCATTCGGCCGACCAAAGCAAGTCTGTATTTTATTTTATGCTATCGACATGCTTGCATGCCTACACCCTATGGGTGACCAACTGATTTAAACCCACTATTTTGTATTCATTTGGGTATGATGTAACATTGTTTGTATTTTACTTTGAAGTATAAGGGCGGTGATGCCTGCCATGTTATTGTATGTTGAAGCGGTGATAATCCACGTTCATATGTTTTAAACTAACCACCTACAGCTAAATGGAAAGGGTCAGATTGATCATCATATCATTCAATGAGTAACACCTAATGTGTCATCTGTATTAGGCCTTCATGGCCGTGGGCAATGTAAACACTGTGATATATATATATATATATAAGAACTGAATGTCAATATATGCTTATGTGAACATCATTGTAATCTTGTACTTATATCTAAGTCAAGCACCGACTCTACCCTAAGAATGCATATGCATATTTGAAGTGCTATTTTTTTTATTTCTTTAAGGTTTTCGAACTTGTGTATTGGTAGATATCGACCACCATTAATAAACCTCCATGGGGTATCGATAACATGCTTTTAATGAAGGATAGCTTGTGTATTGATCCCTCTTAAGGGATGGTTGATGGGTAGGATATGAAATTAATTACAAGAATTTAAATCATATGGATACTCTGATTGAAGCAGAACAAATATGGTTATTTAAATTTGTAACAAAATGAACATATAATGTTTCTTTTTGCATTAATCTGTTCTTTCAAGTTCTTATGAAAATAAGTGACTGTGAAATAGTTGTTTATTGGAATATGAACTGAGATTAGATGATAACATAGCTTATAAGAATATCTAATTGATTTGAAGCAATTTCTCTTCTTTTTTGAATATGAAAGTATACTATATAAAAAGGAGTTTTTACATTTTTCAGAATGTATACAAATATTTTCTTATTATTCATTTCCAGGCATATATGTGAACATGCATAAGGATCCCTTTATGCAAGCTCACATACATGCAGTATAACTTCTGATAAATCTTGATTACTTTACTTAATGAGCAAGCTATAGATGTTTTACAAATGGAACCAAACTGTAAATTTGGAATATTATTGAGTTGCAAATACATATGAAAATAGATGAATAGCTATACCAAGTGTGAAGAATATTGTTTGATTTATTAAATGAAATGATAAGAGAATTGTTGGTAGACCATAGAACACTATTATGTTGTTTATGGATGGTCTAAAGGAATGGATACCCCTTGATATGAAAACCTTTACTTTCTAAGAATGGGTGCCACAAAGTAGATTTTCTTTTCCAAATCTAACCAGAGCTATGTTTCATATAGCATGAGCTTGGCCATGTTTTGTATTCATTTTTTTTCATGGATATAGAATAGACTATGTTATTTATCCTCTCTATATTGTTTTGATTTACCTAACATGGAACTTGCATATTCTAACAAAGTAGATAGAAATGCATGAAGTTAGGCACTCACAAATTCCACCTTGCAAACTATATCTCTTGCTAAGTGTTTCGTGTAGGGTCAAGTGTTCTTCAACTAATTGAAGAATTATGGGGAAGCATTACTTCATGGTTGGGTAGAAAAGCACCTCAATCACATTCTCATCCACCAGTGGAGGTGAGCTGTTTTGAAGGAATCATATCAAAATTCTAATATGTATTTTATCATTGATGTAAATGAACAAATGATGTATTTTTTAAGAAAACTATGTAAATTGAGATTGATTTTGAGGCGTTGAATGCCTAGTCAAACATGAATGTAATTATTGACATATGGAAGTGAATAAATTTATATATATTTCTGATTCACTTGTGATTTATGACATAAAATTGCTAAATGGAATTAACTATGAAAATTGTGTCACTAAATTGGTATTCATGATGTCAATATTTATTAATTTTTGAATTCAATCTAGTTGGGTTGTTACATAGATCAGGCCATTTAATACAAATATGCTAGAGTTGGGGAGAGAGATGTGGAGGAAGTGAGATGATAGGATCTTGAGGGGTAATTGGTCATGATTACCACTGAGAGAGATCATCTCCAGGAAAAGCAAGATTCTTTCAGACTAAAGAGAGATACAGAGAGGAAGCAACATTAGAGTGAGTGTGATTGCCTCATCATGGAGAGGACTTATTATCAGACTTTGTATGAGGCTTTTGTTCCAAGAGCACAAAGGCTCCTTTGTTTTGGAGATCTGAGTAGTGTGACAAGGGTAGAGTTAGGAGGACATCCCATCAGGAAGTTGCAACTGTCTCCTATTCACAGTTAGAAGCAGCATAGATCCCCACCTTGGGATGACCAACAGGGTTGATGTTTGATTATTTCATGAACTTTATGTTTGTATCAGAGACATATGTAGACATACCTTTTTGTATATACATTCATTGACCCATCTGAGGCCTCATATATATATTTTGTATATTTTGATATCACACATGATGTTTGATGATGTACATGACATTCCCATTTCTGATTATATTTGAGATATACCATTTTTGTAATGGCATATATGTGTTATGAGATGTGTATGGATGATTATATGTTTGTGATAGATGATCTATGATTATATGATCATGTTTTTGTACTTTTTTTATGCATTTATATGATATGGATGAATGGATGATTTATACATGTATGTGATGGATTCACGAGGTATGATGTTTAATTTATGTGATGGACATGATATGGATTGATGAGTTTGTGGACACAAGATGCATGTGGTACTAATGAATTTGTGATGCAAGGTGTGGATGTTAGTTAGAAGATATATTAGTATGATTTAGAGATAGATAGAAGTGTTTAAATGATTATGATGATATGCAATTATGAGATGATTTGATGTCATGTTTATTTGTTGATGATTCAAATTATATGCATTCTAGATCATTGTTGCTACTACCATTTTTCTTTCATGGAGGACTAAGTAGTTTTTTAGCAATCCTTATTGATATAGAAAATAGACATGATGCACCTAGGTATTAATGATCAAGGCAGATTTATATCTATTGTGTGGACTTTGACCCTACAAACAAGAAGTATTTTTGCTCATACTAGACATAGGGAAACCTTGTTAGAGTGTATGGGTTAGAAGTTAAAAGAATTTTGGACCAATGCATAGAGAGGTATGAGGAACCAAACATGCAAGGCCCCTTGATTTGCTTGAAATGACTTCCAAACACACAAGGAAAGTATTTTCCATTCTAGTATTGCAAAAATATCCAACAAACAAAGGAAACAAAAATCAATGATCAATGCCCCATTCCTTCTTCTCTAAATATTTAATGGAAATTCTTGAGAGATCCTTGGAATGAGACAATAAGATAAATCAAAAGATAAGATAACAAAAGATAAACAATGTTGTAGTATCACTTGCCATGATTGTTTTGACGTTCAGGATTATCCATCAATAATGTCTATTGTAGGAATGATTTATCTGTTAAGACATATTTTAGGATGTTGATAATGATTTTAAAAGGTAGGGTAGTTAACACTTGGGAAATGTTTTAGTCTGATTATGATCCAATCATTTTGTTTCTTTTCTTGGAAGTTTTGAATTTTTTTGTCTACTTTATTTTCTGATTGTGTTGTCAAAGGTTTTAGGTGATGATTTGTTTATTATGGATGGAAATTTTATTGTAGATAGGTGATAATGGAGATTATTTTTTAATTTTTTGAATGTCTTTGTTCTTTTGGGGTTATTTAATGTTGGTTTTTGACTTTTTTGAGAGTTTTAGAGACCATTAGGGGGACTTAAAGGGACTGACCTAGTACCTTGGGGGCTCATCAATGTTGGCCTTGCCTATGTGACAAACACAAAGACATCGTAGTTTGACTATATTGAATGAAACTATTTTTGGAGTTTTTTTTTAATATTTACAAATGTTTTTGGACTTTTGACCAAGTTTAAAGAACAAAAGGGACACCTAGACTAACCTAGGACCTTAAGGGCTCATCAATAATGGCCTTTCCTATGTTATACATGTAGAGGCTCATAGTTCACTTTATTTTGACTCAATGTGGCTCGTCCGGAGATGACCTACAATGTTTTTGGGATTTTTGTGTTTCATGACTTTTTTTTTATTTTGACATTTTTCTAAATGTTTTTTATTTTGTTTAGTTTTTTACGAATGATGGGATTAACAAGGATCCAATCCACTACCAGGTTTAGGAGGTTTCCCCCAGTTCAAAATAGGATTACATTTTATTAGGGATAGGAAAATAAAATGGATGGTGGATAGAGATGGTGCAACAAGGTTCAACACTAGATCAATTATCGAGCAATGGTTGGGTGCATGTTTTATTATGGTGATAGATGGAATGGGTACAATAGTAGATAGATAGTGTCGATAGATGAGGATGCAGGTCTTATTCAAACGTAGCGCTGGTTTTCTAGGTTTTCACTATGGTACTAGTCCTAGAAGCGTGACAAGATGGTTTTCACTTAAGGGAAATTTTATTTCTCTTTACTATTTTCTTGATTTTTTCTTTTTTCTTGGGATATTTTAATATGCTTAGGTGTAGAAATTTTTGAGATGATTATTGTTAAGAGGTTCAACTAGAGGTTATCCTTCTAACATAGCCAAGTAATATGCTCTAGAGTCATAGCTTGTTGTAATAATATAGGGGCCTAGCCAGCTTGGTTCAAACTTACCTTACCTGTCTTAATTCAATTGGACCTTCTAATTTTCCTTTAGGACCAAGTCACCAACTTGAAAGTTCCTATTTTTTATTTTCTTATTGTAGCTTTGCTTGATATGATTTTGATAGGCCTTTAAATGGTTCAATTCACTCAAGCATATTTCATCTAGAAGTTCAAGCTCATTGAGTCTAGACACCCGATACTCTTCATTGCTCAAAAGATCCTCCAATGACGCTCTAAGGGATGGGATTTCAACCTTGTTTTAGATTTGTAGACCGAGGAAAAAGGAGTTGCACCTATAGATGTGTG
The DNA here is from genome assembly GCA_007258455.2 of Sequoia sempervirens. Lineage (NCBI taxonomy): Eukaryota > Viridiplantae > Streptophyta > Pinopsida > Cupressales > Cupressaceae > Sequoia > Sequoia sempervirens. The sequence continues at coordinate 22,457 of VDFB02114416.1, forward strand.
TATTTTAGTTCTATAAGCCCATAGCTATAAGTGTCAATCACGATCAATGTCATTAATGGTTTTCTTTAGGATTTTTAAGATGGTTTTATTGGATTCTCTGGCCTGTCCTTTTCCTTGGGGATAATATGGGGTTGAAAAGTGGTATTGGATAGAGAATCTTGAGCAGATCTTGTGGACATCTTGGTTCTTAAATAGAGTTCCATTATTTGTTATGATAGTTTATGGGATGCCATATTGACAGATCAAATAGTTAAGAATGAACTTAGATATTTGTGTTCTTATGATATAGGTTAAAGGAATATCCTCTACCCACTTTGTAAAGTACTCCATAGCAGTGATAATGAATTTATGTCCATTGGATGAGGTCGGTGATACTTTTCCTATTAGGTCAAGTCCCCATTGAGAGAAGGTCCATGGAGTAGTGATATGATGCAACTCTTGTGTTTATGTGTGTACAAGATATCCATGTTGTTGGAATTGACAACACCTCTTGGAAAAATGAACCACTTCTTGATCTATTGATGACCATGAATAACCTGTTCAAAGTAACTTTTAGACTGGGTTAGGTCCACTAGAGTGAGATCCACAAACACCTTTGTGTACCTCTTGTAAGGAAGTTTGTACTTCTTTTGTTCTAAGACATTGGAGTAACATACCATTAAGACTTTAGCAGTATAAGGTATCTCCTAGGATAGTAAATTAGGAAGTTTGACAGATGAAGGTTTTTTTTGATTGGTTGTTAGGTGGGGTGGTATGATTTTATGCTTAATATACAAAAATTTGTCCTCATACCAAGGTGAGTCAAGACCAACAACATCAAAAACTAGTTTGAATACTAGGATGTCTCAAATAATGGTATAAGCAACTATTCCATGAGAAATTTATATTTAAAAATGTTCTCAGGTATGTCAAGGAGTGAGATGATAGTAGCTATAGCATCACTTGCTTTATTGTTAATCCTTGGGATCTATTCAAAGCTGATGATTAGAAAGTATTGATTGAAGCTATCCACATTCTCTTGTATGACATGAGCTTGTCATCTTTAGTTTGGTATTCATTGTTAACCTACCTTATTACCAACTAGGAGTCACCATTCATATTTGCACAACAATAAAAATTTTGTGAGAGTCGCCACTCACTTTTATCAAAAATGAGAAAAATGTTTAATACTTCTTGTTCCCAGCGGAGTCTATGCAATATTTCTAACTCTATGATTAAGGCTTTGTTTCTGATTGTTCCCCAGTAGAGTCGCCAATTTGTTATCTCTCAAAAATGCAGGCAAAATGCCTCAAGAGGCTGCCAATCTCTTGATACATTTTTAGGTAACAAACAAGGTCAAGAGAGCTCAACCTTCTACTCTTTAGGTGCTACAAACCTGGGCGGGTGTACCTCTCTAAATAATGTAGATTTGACCTGGAATTATCTTCTTACAATAACTTGTTCACAATGGTAGATGGGAGTGAACAGATGAAATCCAACTTGACAATAGTGACAATATTCTGATCTAAGTCCTAAATACTTGATTAAAAGAAACTGAAAGAATTTACAATGATGAAGTGCAGAGACTAGTGCCTTGTTGGGTATGCGGAGTCAAATGAGATCAAGATGAGAAACACTCTCTGGATGAGACACAAATTATCTGGCATACATTTTGCTTACAACTTGTATAAACATGCAAGACTATGACTACTAAGTTCTACTTCAATAATCCAAAATAAATTTCTCTGATTGCTGTGATCAATAAAAGGATTTAATCTTTCCTTGAAAGAACCAATCGATTAATCACACAAATATAGCAAATGTGTATTGATAAATTTAACATAAACTTGTTATGTCAACATAAACAACCAGAAAAATCAATTATGCAGACAACTTAGTAGTATTTTTCATTTAATTCAATAGATAATTGACACCACAGAAATACAACATCAACTGAATCTCATAAATACCTCCATTGTTAAATTCATGCAACAATAGCCTTTGGTTTGATAATTGTATCCTACTTTCTACTTGCAGTGTATCAAAAATCTAATGTCTCTCCCTTAATTTACAACATTCTTATATATACACCATTATGAGAAAAATGTCAAAATGAAACATTATGTTGGCCCACCACATGGTTCGGGCTCAATTCAAGTCATCCAGTGGAAATTTTCAAATATTCTTTATGTCGGCCACAAGACTTATGTTTCTGTTATTTACTAGTGTGCAGTCGGAAAGACAATCAGATAGTCATACCGAAGGTAATCCACTCGTGCTTCATTTCATTTTCGTTATGAATCTATGATGTTGATGAGACATCTCACAAAGGATCCCCAAATGTTATCGATAATCCTCAAACCTTCTGTCACAACGCAAGAATGTCCCAGACTGAGGTGCATATTTTGCTTCATTCACAGTCGTCATAGCAATCCATTTGTCATACCGAAGCCATGAAGTAATCCTTTGTTTCGCTATAACCTTGGGCCATCGGTAAGACATTACATAGATTTGATTATGTTTTACCGAAATGCAACTTACCTCCAATATGTCGCTGCAACAACCTGCTAGTTATACCAAAGCCACATAGTAGTCTTTCATTCATTTGTGCTTCGCCATAACACTTGAGTATCATGGAGACCTCACACCAATTGTATTAAGTTTCTCTGAGAGCCAAAATTCATTTCCTAGTCCCCAAGACATCCTGCTCATTACACTAAAGTCACAGGGGTTGACGATGTTCCTTCATTGTAACAATGTGTAATCAGGGAGACCACATACCAAGATCAATATGTCAGGCCAAAAGGCACACATTATATCTAAGTCGCCAGAACATAAGAAAGCTCCCGCCGAACCACACATTTCACTTCATCTACCTCGCTATAGCACATAGATATTGGGGAGACTATGTCGATAGCCTTGAGCTTCACTGAGAAGGCTATACGACCAAAACTTGTCACCGTGACCCATGATATCCCCTACCGAAGAACCCACCTATTTTATGTATGTCGTTGTAAGCTATCACACTTGGGGGGACCTCAAATAGACTAAACAATGTTTCACCAAAACACCTCGAGCATATACCACTTCACCAAGACAATATAGAACTCATGCCAAAAGTGATACAAAAATCCACATGTAAGGTTGGCAAGACTGAAGGTCACTCGCCAAGACATTACAACGAAAGTCGTGACTCCATCTAATATGCAATCCATACTTGCTGGTCGGCGTAACAAAACGGTATCGCCATGACATTATACCAACGAAACAAAATGTTTGGCCGATAAGAAACCACTGTGCCCAAGTCGGCAAGACAAAAGATATTCAATAAGACCCTACCCAAAACACCATGACATATGCCAATAGGGGTCATCACTCTCGCCAAAAAAAGATGGGTGTTACACCGATAGACCTGCATAGAACAAATGTCAAGATAGAAGCAACATGGGTCGAAGAGAAAGTGGGAAACCTATGCTGACACATACAAGAATGTGGAAAACGCACACATAGATGATCTCAGGGACAAAATTGAGCAAAAATGTGAGTGAACAAATCATGAAATAGGGAAAAATGTAATAAGAAAGGACTCATATGAAAAATATGCAAAATCATCAAATTTTAGTAGTTCCAATAGTGGCTCCATCTAGGGATGAATGATAGTCAGATCATTACAAGGATCCAGAATCTTGGGTGAGTAGACCAAACAAAGAAAGATGAACTAGTGAGCAGCAATGGAATGAATGGTGAAGGAAATGGATGCAAAATGAATGCAAGATGGAGGTGAACCAGAAGCCTAAACTACCGTGCATGGAAAAGAATTTTAAAGAGGATATACAAGAGTTGTCCATGCACTAGCAACCCTCAATCCTCTGTATTACTTAAGAGAAGAAGAGCTTCAAGAATTTCCCATGAACAGGCAATTCCTGATCTTCACCAGCCATGTTCTGTAAATAGTATGAGTCTTCACCCTTCTTTCCAACAACAACAAAAGGTCCCAGCCAAAGAGCTTCAAATTTTCCATGCTTGCCCTTCTCCTGACACCTTGCATCCCACATCAATACCAAGTCATTTTCTTCAAATTTTCTATTCTTTGCCTTCTTTTCAAATAGATACTTCACCTGTTCCTGTAACTTCATGTTGTGACTTTGGGCCTCTCTCCTTACTTCATCTAGTTCAACAAGTTGTTCAATTCTATCCTCCATAGGCTCAGGAACTTCCAAATCTTCCTGTAAGACAAACTTATAGACTGGTAACAAGTTCTGCAGAGGCATCCTGGCTTGTGCTCCGTAGACTAACTCAAATGGATATTTTCCAATTGCCTTCTTCATAGTGATCCTATCATCCCACACATCCAGTCTTAACTTTGAATCCCAAGCCCTCTTGTTTTGTCCCAACATCCTTTTTATAATCTTCAAAAGACTCTTATTACTGGACTCTACTTAACCATTGGCTTATCGATGATAAGGAGCTGCATAAGAAATAGTAATGCCATACCAATCACAAAAGCTTTTGAATTCATCTGATCTGAAGAAAATCCCATTGTCTATGATTATCCTCAATGGTGTACCAAATCTGGTAATAATGTTGTCCATCAGAAAATTAGTCACTACCCTACTTGTAGCCTGTTTGGTTGGGATTGCCTCCACCCACTTGGTAAAATAATCAGTGGCAACAAGTATCCATCTATGTCCTCCACTTGACTTCTTCTGTATCTTTCCAATGAAATCAATTCCCCATTGATGAAAAGGGGCATCAGCCTATAGAGGTCGAAGTGGCAAAGCACCCTGATACTTCAATTTTCCAGAAAACTTTTGGCAAGCCTCACATTTTCTCACATGTGTAAAAGAATCATTAAAAACTCTTGGCCAATAATACCCAACCTTGAGAATTTTGTGTGTAGTTGTATTTGCTGAGTAATGACCTCCATACACTCCTTTATGCATTTCCTTCAAAACATGCTTGGCCTGTGACCCATCCAAAAATAACAACAATATGCCATCCCTATTTTTCCAAAACAGATCGCCATCCATAAAAACATATTTGGATGCCTGCAACTTCAAAGTTCTCCTCTGGCTATCACTTAATCCATCTGGACACTTCATGTATTTAAGATAATGCATAACATCAGTATACCAAGGAGTATGGTCAATGCTTGCAACTGTAGCCCCTTCTTCAACATTGCAGATCTGATTTGCCTCAATATTGGTTTATGTCATCAGCCTAGCCAAACCTTGGCCTCTTACCAGCTTGGTAATCTGTATTTCCATGTCAAACTCTTGAATCTTGCTGATCCATCTGCATCTTCTCCCTGTGACTTTAGATTCTGTTAAAATGTCTTTAACAACAGCATGAGGGACATAAGCAATCACCTTAGCACCAACAAGATATGGCCTAAATACTTTAATAGCCTTCACAAGTGCAAATGCCTGCTTCTCCATTATGCCATACTTCAATTCATACCCTTGTAATGATTTAATAAAGAAAGACACAGGTTGCTCATGGCCATCATCATTTTTTTGTAACATCATAGTAGCAATAGTGTGCATTGAGGCAAATGAGAAAATCTGAAAAGGCTTTGTAAAATCTAGAGACTTAAGAACAGGAGCCTCTTTGATAGCCTTTTTGATAGATATAAAAGCATCCAAAGCTTCAACAGTCCAATCCATTTTTTGTCCTTTCTTCAACATTTTAGATATGGGCTTAATGATCTCAACAAAATTAGAAACAAATCTCCTGACAAAATTAATTTGACCAAAGAATGATTGTATTGCCTTGACAATTTTGGGAATAGGAATTTTATCAATAGCTTCAACTCTCTCAGGATCTATTCTAATTCCTTCCCTTGAAACAATATTCCCTAAGAGATTACCTTTTGTGACTGAAAAATGACACTTCTTTGGATTTAAACTAATACCATATTCAAGAGCTTTAATAAATACCTTTTCAATATGTTGCACATGATCTTCAGCCTTCTTCGAATAAACAGTTAAGTCATCTTGGTACACCACCATGATAATATTAATCAAATCAGAAAATGCTACATCCATGGCTCTTTGGAAAGTTGCCCCAGGATTGGTGAGACCAAATGGCATTCTTATGTATACATATGTTCCCCAAGGAGTTGTGAATGTTGTTTTGTACTGCTCAAATTCCTTGACTTTGACTTGATTGTATCTAGAAAATCCATCCATCATAGACAATAACTCACACCCTGTCACTTTATGCAGTATTGCTTCCATGTTGGGTAGAGGATAATTATCCTTGAGAGATGCCATGTTCAGATTTCTAAAGTCCACACATAATCTGATGTCACCATTCTTCTTTCTCACAGGAACCAGATTTGAAACCCATGTTGAATGTCTGATTGGCTTAATAATTCCTCCATCCCTGAGCTTTGTCAATTCTTCCTGCATCTTAGGCTCCAGTGTTGGGTTGATAGGCCTTTGCTTCTGCCTAAAAGGCTTGGCGTCTGGCTTCAAAGGTATTTCATGCTGAAATAGATCTTCCTTGTATGCTTTTAGATCTTCATATGACCAGGAAAATACATGTTTGTATTTTCTCAAAAGCTAAATCAACATTCTCCTAATTGCTGGGTTTATTTTCTTCCCAAAGTATACCTTTCTTGGTTCTACGTCAGTCCCCAAGTTAATTTCTTCAACATCTTCTCTTTTGACTGGAGTCTATTTTATAAAAGATCTATCATTTCCATCATACAACCTTTCCAATGCTACTAGACCTTTGGACAATTTATTTGTTTTGAGCTACAATATTTCCTTTCTGAACACTGTCTGCATCCCATCTACTTCCTCAACAAAAGCATTGAAGTCAATTTCTTGTGCTTCATATTGGTCTATACAGTGCAATAATTTTAAGAGATCAGCATCATCATTGAAGACTTGCCAGCTTTAAACATTGTCAGGAACAACAGGCCTTGTCTTGAATTCAATGTGTGATACTCCAGCCAATGTGATATCATCTCTTTTCAGTGCTACATTTTCCAAAAAATCAGCCATTATGTTTCTTGACCTGTCAATCCATTCAATTGAGAACGCATCAAACAATTCAATGGTGTCCCATAAAACATTCCTATAATTTTTTAATCTTTTGTGCTTTGTTGCATATTTTTATTTGATCTGTGAAACAACCAACTCAGAATCACCCAAAACAGCCAGCAACTTAATCTTGTGTTTCACAGCTATGTTCAAGCCTGTCAATAAAGCTTCATACTCTGCCACATTGTTTGTACATTCAAATGCTAACAGAAAAGAGTATTTAAAAGTAATATCTCCAAGTGAAACAAATACAATCCCAACTCCATTACCTTCTTGACTGCAGGCTCCATCAAAATACATCTTCCATACACCATTGCAATCATGTGCAACATGTTTTTCAATTTGATCACTATTAATCAATTCTGGTTGAGTTGGTTCTATTTTAAAACTCCCCAAATCAACATCACATAAACAATTGATTTGATCTTGTGGTACACATTCAATAAGCTGGCTCATTCTTGGCTCTCTATATAACTTGACTTCCCGAACATTCACTGGTATTGTAGCATAAGACAGATCAAATTGAACATTTCCACCTACAACTGCAGTCCACTGCCTTGATAGAAGCATCCCAAATTGAGGAGGAGTATCAATGATTATTATATCTATATTGTATGTCACCTGTGGATATGTAGCTAATTTGACTTCAACATCTTTTATAATACCAACCACAGGAACAAGTCGATTATCCATAGCATAGCACTTGCCTCTAGTGATATCAACCCACATGCCAAGCTACTTCATTACTCCGACTGGCATGATGTTTATAACAGCACCAGAATCTATCATACATTTTCTCAGCAATTTATTATTGATGAGCAATGTGGTGAAGAAAGGATCCACTTGTGGATAAGTTGTTAAAACATCACCCAAACATACATTTGAATTATTTACCTTTTCCTGCCTGTTGACTTCTTCAGAATTCATATATTTTTCACTCCCATTTGTAATCAATTGAACAACATTGTCTCTATACTCCTTAATTTTCATCAATTCAAGTAGTGGGATAGACATCTTTACCTGGGATAATGC
>VDFB02114417.1:0-30050 GCA_007258455.2 Sequoia sempervirens
TATAAAGATGAAACTATGTATATATATGTAAGTGATGTGGATGAAGTAAATAAGGTTATGGATATAGAAAAAGGAATAGTGTGGTATACAGTAATGCAACAAGTGTGATACTGCAAAGGTTTTAACAGTGTTGTATGCTTGCGACTGGAGCATAAGTTTTGATATTCTAGAGCCTAACTGGAACTGATCTTTGCATATTGAAGGTGTATTTACTTAGTTCATCATTTGGTAGTGAGCCATACCTTTTTGTATCTTTGCAATAATCCATCTTTTGTATTTAGGCTGTGATCCTTTCAAGGATAGTGTGTCCTGGTAGTGAGCCTTGTAATATCTTATAACCGGTTATAATATATTGTGAGCTAATTCTCACTGTGGTTTTTCCCTTTTGGGTTTTCCATGTAAAAGTCCTGGTATCAATGTGTTATGATCTCTTTTATATTTTTGTTTACTCTTGCAGCTAGATGTGGATTGATAATTGGGTGGTTAGTAATTAATTGTGTTAGAAGAATACTGATTCACCCCCCTCTCAGTATTCAGTGTATTCAACAATTGGTATCAGAGCTTGGTTCCTCTGAAGAAGTCTTATAGCTTGAGGAATGTCCAAGAATTTGAATACATGGCTAACGAAAGCTATCTTGTTCCTCCTGAAGAAAACTCTGTATCTGAGGAAATCAATGCTGCCTTTGAAAAATTGGAAAAAAGTGAAGATGCGAAGGAAACTCTGAAAGGAAACTTAAAGGAAGCAAATGAATGCATCAAAAAGTTAAGAGAGCATATCAAAAAGTTCAAGGAAAGGCATAGAGAAGTCAGTGATCAGTTGAAAAATGCTAATGAAGACATTTCCAGATTGAAGGTGCAAGTAGAAGAAAAGAACTAAATTGAGGAGTGTCAAAAAGTTAAGATTCAGAATAAAATTGATGAATGTACAAAGTTTGAACAAGAAATGGTAACCCTAAGATTTGATCTGGAAAAAGTGAAATCTCATGAAGAAAAATTTAAAACAAGCTCTACACAGCTTGATGAGTTGATTGCATCTCAAAAACCTCCTACGGATAAAAGTGGTCTAGGACTTGAAGGAAAAACCTATTTTCAACAAAGTGGACAATAAAAAGAAGATTCAAGGCAATATTTATCAAATCAAAAACCAAAGGAGCAATACTAGAAGGATTCCCATCTAATAACCTAATGCTCAAAGGTACACCCATCTTTTAATGGATTTTGTTTCTCATGCAATAAATTTAGTCATAGAGCAACAAAATGTAGAAGTAGGATGAACGAGAATATAATGAGTCAAAATGTTGGATTCTTTATTGGACAATGCTATGCTTGCAATAAGTTTGGACACAGAGCTACCAAGTGTAAAACCCAGATAATGTTGAACAAGTTTAATGCTAGTAGAAGGATTCAATATTTTCAAGGCTAATGCTACACATGTAATATCTTCAGACATAAGGGTAATCAGTGTAGGTCAAGGATGAATGCAAATCAATTTGATCAAACATATGTTGTGTGCTACACTTGCAACAAACCAGAACATATCTCAAAATTTTGTAGGAGAAAAATTGGGAAGAAACCTAATTCGGAACAAAAGAACAAGTCTATGAACAAAGTGGCCCCTATCGAAGTAAGAAAAGAAATGGATAGGATTTGGAGGAAAAAGGAAGAACCTGAGAAAAATGATGAGTCAAATTCTTCTATATCTACATCCGATGCAAATAACTCTTCCAAAGACTGAACCCAGTAATGGTTTTAGGGGGAGCGGTTATAGAGAAATCTAAAAAGCCCTCGATATATGTGGTGTCAAGCAGTGACACAAGGATATGTGGCGTGAGTCATCATTTTGAAGGAATTGGAGAAATATCCAGTAGAAAATAGGCAGATCCAAAGAATTGTGGAACTCTCTTTGGTTTTATATTGTGTTTTATAAAGTATTTGTCAGCTTTAAAAGTTGAAAGGAAATAAATGTGAATTAGGGAAAAATTCATAAGTAATAAAGAAGGAAGATAAGTTAAGGTAAGGCACATTTGTGCAATTGGGAAGAAGCAGTTAAAGTTGAAGTGAGTTAAAGGCAATTTAGAGCATCATTCTTCAAAACCCTAGTTCTCGACAAGTAGAAAAGGTATTCTTTGTTATTTAAATTCTATGGATTTTAAAGTTGAAGGAACTTTCTGTTAAGCATATTCAAGATATTTGAGGAGAATGGCTACTCTGACTATTGTGTAAATCTTTGAAAGACCCCAACCGATATTTAGAATATTTTCGTGGAAAGTGTATGAAAATGATCCTATGGGTGCATTCTTGCATATTCCAAGCCATGTGCTACCCATTGAAGATACAAGAACGCAAATTCATGGGAAATTAGAAGAATTCAATCACTAAGAGCTGAAGGATTTGTGGGACAATGAGTTGACAGGAGATGATCTTTTGATTAAGCTAAATATGAAAACCTGGTTTGGATGAAGCTGAACATTTGGAACTAGTTTCCAAACTTTTCTAGTGAGAGTGAGGTAAAGTTTATTAGAATGGCCATCGGTGGGGTTCATAGAAAATTTGTGTGGACAAATGAACTAGGGGTTATCGACAAGGAGGCAATTCGAGCTGTAACTAGTCTTTGTGATACTGGAACCATTCCAGTTCTAAAGGTGGTGAAAAAAGATGAAGTCACAAGGCTGACTGGTGCTAAATTTGATGGAAGATCTTTAACTACCACTAACTCATTTGACTGCCAAATCCGACGAAAATGTCCGACAGAATATGTATAATTTGATGTATCATCGGGTGCTTGTAAAATTTGATGTGTAATTTTCAATTTTTTGAAAGTTTATCCCCGACGTTCGTCAAAATTTTGACGAACCTGGGGTTCGTCAAAATGTCAACTATCAGTTTCATCTAAATTTTGACAAACATGAAAATAGAAAAATCAAATTGTATACGACATAAAAGAAAGTAGAGTTTGGAGTTTATTGCGACAATGTTTTGCTCTACTTGAGATAGTTGTGGAGAACTAAGGACAATTTTTCATAGGAAAAATTAGAAAAAATTCAAGAAGATATCACCAGGTTGGGGGTAGTCATTGTCTTTTTGCAGAATTCAGTTGTGAAGTCAGATTTGTAGTTCGAGGTTTGAAAATCATATTTTAAAGCAATATCTCATCAGATTTCATTTGTAGAGGTTAAGGGTTTTGAGAATTTCATGTCCAGATTTTGTTGTGTGGAATCACCATAAGATCACAACCAAGAAATAGATTCTTGTGACTGTAATTATGCGATCCATAACTCTATTGGTCATGTGGCACAATTGTGCTATAAAAAATACATGACGCATTCATATGTGACCCAGTTTAATGTGGCTATGTTGTGATAGAAAATGGAGGCACTCATATAAAGGTAGTTAATTCCAGGTTAGCGCAATGTAGGTGTTGTTAATCATCATTGGGTGCATTTAGGTTGTCTCAAGTTTACTTGTGAGGTTAGGATGTAATTATAGCATGATGAAGAGTGATTACCTCTTGCTGCAATAAAGAGCCTATAACTCTGGCTGATATGCAGAGTGGTTGTGTTATATCAATTATGTAGTGCATTCAAGCACAACCCATGTTTAATGGGCTATTCTAGAGAATGATCAAGATTTTCTATACCTTATGAATGTTACTTGTGTATAGCTTAAACTACAAACCAAGTTTGTTACATACTTGAATGTAATCTTGGGTTACCGTAAACTATAATAATGTGATATGCTAATAACCATTATGGAAAGTATTAAAGAAAAACCCATGACATATAGGATACATTTCCCTGATCAGGTTTACATACCTTAATGATCAAACACAAGCTTCCCATACACTCTAGGATACAATCCAAGATCATACCACAACTTTGTCAAGACAACTAATTTTCTGACCCAAGATTTAAGGTTGTTTTTTAATACCAACAGAAGCATTGGTAAGAGTATGATTAGGGTACAAACCCTAGGCCTCCGTAGAAACATAAACAATAACTATAGCGGATTAGTGAGGTTGCAATACCAGAAAGATTGAGACATTGTAGGTAATAACAAAATCGTGCAATCTAAAGATTGTAGCCAATAACAAGCACACTATGTAGCTTAGTGACATTTGTAAATGCAATCTACGGTAAGAAGAATGATAGTCACTTGAGATGTGATAGTTAAAAAGAGGCTGAGCAGTGACAAGATAATAAAGCTCAAACCTTGCATAGTAAAGTGGAGATTTTAACAGTGAGTTTCCTTACCCCCTTGCTGACCTTAAGGGTTTTTCAAATGCTTTTGGTAGTGTTAGACAAGGAAAATGTAATAAGAGAATGACTGTCTAAATGAAGTAACAGTGGTAATCATAGGTTCAATGTTTCTTCTTAGCCATTAATGTATAATGGAGGTAGTGGATTGCATGTTTGAGCAGTGTTTTGAGACTCATCATAGATGGGAGAATAGTGAATAATACCTTGTGGGCTATGAAGCAGTGTCAATAAGGTTGAAGGATCTTAAGAACTACAATACCATAAAACAATGAGTCCCCTGTAGTAAGTAGGCAGTCTATAGGGCATAGTTTGATTTTATAGAAGGATGCTCATGAAAGGAATCTTCAAGTGATAGTGAGTGAGCTATTTGAGATTGCAACTGAGGGTGCAATACCCAATCTTAAAGGAAGTTAGCTAAGCAGTAAATGTACAAGAAAATCAAATCGTATACAACAAACAATTCATAATGTTATCTTGCATAATGCCTTTAGTTTGAAGACAAAAATATCATTGTATCTTCATGATGAAAGTGGTGACCTTAATGGTCAATCACTGGCAACCATGATTTTGAAACATGCTATTGTGCTTATGGAGGCAACATTTTAAGCAAGGCAATGAGTGGTGGTTTGGAACAATGGTAGGTATGAAGGACTTGCTTTATATGCACTATGCAGTCTAGCTTAAGACACCGTTCTTAGAAGAGATTGAAGGTGGATTATGGAACTCAAGGGTTACCATGAAAAGGAAAGCAAAGACTGTGATCTATTTAAAAGCCACGATCATGAAGATATTAAAGATGTCACATGCAAAACCCTAGTAGTTGGAGTAATGAATACAGTGCCAAAGAGGATAGTGTGCTGGGGCAGATTTAGGAGATCTCCACATTATCTAATTACAGGGAAATACATCATTTATTTATTTTTTAATTAAATGAAATCATTCTAAACCCTATATAGGATACATTGATATTCAAAAGCCTCTAAAGGAATTGGAGATTATGCAAATATATGTCAAGTAAATACCTAGATTACAAATAGTAGCAGGAACAATGTAAGATTTTGGCAATTAGGAATCACGATAAGCAATGAATCCTATGCCTCCTTTCACATCTCCTCACCATTCTTTTGTCATTATTCACGAGAACACGCCTTCTCCATTTGTGATCTATGCTTGAAAATAATGTTTTGACAAAGGGATTTTTAGTAAATTTTATTAAAGTGAGAAACTCCATTAAATTGGAGCTCGCCTAAAAGAAATAAGATTTTGACAAAAGTTTTAGGGTATGTTTATTAAAGAGTTTTTAGAGTATTTTGGCAGGCTATATTCTTGATTCCTTAAATGATTTATTCAAATCGATTGTGACTAAATAAATGACTAAATATTTAGTCATTTTTATTTGTGTGACTAAATAATTTTTAATCAACGACCAAAATAGTAATTTATTTACTCATTTATAGTTGAGTTGCAAAAAATGAGTAGAATTTAGTCATTTTTAGTTGTTGTGACTAAAATTTTTAGTCACCTAGTCATTTATTTTCCAAATTCTACTAGTGTGTACTTCCTTGTGCGATTAAGGCTCTCTCAATGTTGAGGGCCCTAGGGATAAGCTCGTCATAGAGGTGACACATTGCATCTTACAACTAAATAGATAAATCCATTGACATTATAGTTCAGACTTGTTGCTCCTTAGGAATGGGGTGCTTGCTTTCATTGCTTTCGCTACCTCCATCGTTGTAGGAAGTTTGTAATCAAGTTCAATATTCTAATTTTAGGAGTCTTAGGTTGGAAATCATAGTAAAATTAGAATTTAATAAGTTTTGGAATTAGCATTTTAAAGTGTTTTTGGGGTCATTAACTTCAGACTATCCTCTGTTTTGAAAGGGTGGTTGCATGCCAAATTTTTTTGGTGTAAAATATCGAAATTATTAGATTTTGTTACCTGTCTATGAATAAAAATTATTGGAGTGTGAGTTTGATATTTTTTGAAGATCTAAATAGTCAAGCTTGGTAAAGAAAAATTATGTTAGATAATATTAGTCTAGAACAAAATGAAGAGACACTTGATAGATTGTGGGCTAGATTGAAAAGAAAGGGTGATTGAAAATATTATTGTCCTTGCAATAATCGCAAGGGCTTAAAGACGAGATGACTTTTAATCACAACAACTGAGAAACATTGTAGGTAGCATGATCAAGTTGAAGGGGGGCATGATTATTGTCCATTGGTAAGTTGTTCATTATATGTGTTTATCTTGATTGAATTTGTAAATGTTTATATCATTTTAACATTATATATATATATATATAATCACCTGATCATGATCATGGTTTATTTGTGTCTATCATTATAATAAAGGTGGGGTGCCCTAGGGAAGATGATATGGATTATGACAGCCCGGAGAATGTGGTTTTGCAAGCGGACGAACATGGAGTTATGAATATCGAAGATGAAGTTAATGATCCTATGGAAAAGATGATCATGCTCCAAAAAATATAGTTGAAGATGATGGTACGAATACATTGATCCATGACACATTTAGTGGCAGAGCTGATCATGATAATCAAGATGACTTTGATGATGTTCATGATTTACCTATACTTGAGAAGGCATACAAGCCCCTTCATGAAGGCTCCCAAACAACTCTTCTCTCTCCTATATTGTGGTTGTTTAACTTGAAGGTTATGAATGGTTTATCAAACATAGCAATCTCACAGATGTTAAGGTATGTCATATATGTCATCTTTTTTCATCTATTTTAATTGTTGTTAGTTCATCACTAGTAAATACAGGATGAAATATGTACCATTAATATTCGGGTATGTGCAGGATCATGGTATGCCAAAAAGTGGCAATATTTGTAGGGTATGTGGCTGACGACTTTTTTTTCACCCAAAATTAATGAAACGAAAAGGGTTTTTAGAGGAGATTCTCAGCTTTCCAAAAATATAAATTATGATTTAATTTGAATTTAATAAATTATTATTATTCATTTCCTATTAAATTCTGACTAAAGTCTGATCGATAGGTGATTGAAAAACATCTATAACTTTCAAAGCGGTATCATATTTTTTGAATCAAAAAAATCACGTCACATTCTAATAGCACCACATACTATAGGATTAAAAAAAGAAAATTAAATTTCATGAATTTTTGACCAAGTTAAAGGTGAATTAGAATGAGGCCGAGTTTATATTTTCTAAAATTTGTAATAAAATTCATAATTAATTATTTGCTTGGAAAAAATTACAAAATATGCATCACATCGGACATGGAGTCCTCTACTTATATATAAATCTTATAAAAATATTATCATTTTATTATGGTTAGGGTAGTGGAATGAGACACCTACTTCTTATTTTTTTCCACAACGAAATTTAGGAAGTACCTCTTGCATTGAAATTTCAAATTTTCATAAATAGATTTTATTTATTTTCAATAAGCCTAGTATTTTAAAACTACATTTAAATTTTCACCACAAATTCTATTCTTACATAATTTTTGAAATAATATAGATAGCTTATTCAAATATTTCGTCAAGTTTCCTAACACTGATTTTTTTGAATTTTTTTCCACTTAAGGCCCTGTTTGGCATACCATGATCCTGCACATGCCCATTCTTTATATTAACAAATTATTTTTTGTTGTAGATTGATTGGTGAATTTTTGTTACCACCATCAAATATTTTACCTCGCTCATACCGAGGTCTATTTTCCATTATGAAAGATATCAGAATGGAGTATCAAGCAATAGATGCATGTCCCAATGATCATATTATATATCATAAACAATAGGAATTTGCAAGAAAATGCCCAGAATGTCATATCAGTAGATATCAAACAAATAACAATAAAGGTTCCTCGCAAGGTTCTTCGTTATATTCCCATTATTCCACATATTCAACGATTATTTAGGTGTGAAAGCTTAGCGCAATTTATGGATTACCATGCATGAAATAGAAGTGGAGATGACATTCTTCAAATGCCTATGGATGGTTCTGCATTTAGGGACATGGATGAAAAATGGCCACACTTTAAAGAAGAACCTCATAATCTCAGGCTTTCATTGGGAGCGAACGGTGTCAATCCATTTGGAGAGCTGAGATCTATTTACTCGATGTGGCTTTGTTTTGTTATCAACAATAACATTCCTCCATGGATGTCAATAAAGAGGGAGCACATAATGTTGTCAATGATTGTTCCAGGTATTTGTTTACATCAATTTTATTTAACATAGTAGCATCTCATTTGTCTTATTTGTTGCATAATGACTTATATTTTTTTCATTCAATAGTCATGTACATTAATTTATATATATTGCAGTAAGATGGTTATAATAATTATGTAATGTTTATGTTCATTCAACTAGGTAAGTACTAAGTTAAAGATATGAATGTATATATCGAGCCTCTTATCGACGAGTTACTAAAGTTATGGAATGATGTCACTATGTATGACGTCTCTAGACCAATAGGACAAAGGCAATTTCAAATCCATGCAATGCTTGTATGGGCAATTCATGATGCCCCAGGGCTAACACATTTTTGTGGTATATTATAACGTTTGACTACACTTTAACAATATTTAATTTGATGAAGTAGATATCATGCATGTTTTTAAAATAATCTATTCATTATATATAATTATAAAAATTGACATATTTAGTCCAATTATATATGATCTTGTAGGTCTTCAAACAAAGGGAAAATTTGCATGTCTAATTTGTGGTCCCAAGATTAAATATCATGGTTAAACAAGTTTAGGAAAGTAGGTGTATGATGAGTATAGGCACTTCCTCCATAGAAATCATAAGTATCGAACTACTAAAAAACATCTTTTCAATGGGAAAGAGGAGACTACATCAAAACCACGAAGAATGACACCTTGTCTATGGAAGTTGGAATATAATAGAATTAATTGTCAAAATTATACATTAGATCAAATTGTTTATCTATCATATATGATATGTTTTGAATTTATATTTTTATATTGTGTTGTGTTTACTCATGTTGTAATTGACAATGATTGTCATTGTTAATTTGTTTAACTTATATGCTTCATGAAGGTCGCCAAGGCATTAATGGCCGGCTTCCACAGGGACTGAAAAGTTATCCCAGACAATTTAGTAGGTTGCCCTACTATGAGCAGCTACAAATTGTGCATTTGTTTGATACAATGCATATCGGAAAGAATATAACAGAAACGTTATGGAAAATATTGGATGGAAGGCATGACAAAGAAAAAATTGTCAAAATTTGTAGTGACATTTAGGAAGCCAATCATGCAATGAAAAATGTCATTCAATTAAATAGCGATGGAGACCAAATTAATATAAGTTCCCTTCCTTGGTTATTAACATAGCAACAAAGCAATGCTATAAAAGAAGTCATATGAAAAATTTGATTTCCCACAGGATTTGTTGCGAACATAAACAATATAATAACAAAGAAAGGTGAATTTGGGTCAGGGATGAAAACGCATGATTGGCATACCTTCATTAAGGTAATTATTCTGGTATATTATATACACTTGTATAATGCATGTACTTTTCAGTGTATTGTGTTTACTACTTTTGTAAAAATAATGAAAAGATCATTTTATAATTGTTGCAGTACGTTCTACCTCTATCTCTCCCAGACAACTTTGACAACAATGTCAAACAAGTTATATATGATCTTGGAAAATATATGAGGTAAGTAGCGATATTAGTTCAATTCATTGTATACATCTTATAATTGTTATTTGTTTTACTTGTTATGTAATATACTGTATATTTTTGTTAAATCTCATTAATATATTTGTGCCTTGAATCACTTGCAGATGGCTATCATCTAAAGAAATCCATAAAGAAGATATAAATTATTGGAAGAGAAAAATTCATCGTCTAATGTGTGAAATGAAAAAGTGTCTACCTTGGACATTTTTCAATGCACAAGAACACTACCTTATACACCAAGTTGAGGAGATTGAATTGTGTGGACCTGTACACACAAGGTCAATGTGGATGGTTGAGAGGCACTTGAAATTTTTGAAGGCTTTGGTTAGAAAACGAGCACATCCTAAGGGTTATATGGTGGAGGGATATATGGTATACCAGACCATGGTATACATTAGTGAATATCTTCCTAAGTTTACAACAAAGATCCATGTAGATCGCATTTGAGATCCCAACTCCATTAACAAATACGAAGGGGAGTACCTAATGGGGAAAGGTAGATTGAGGAAAGTGAGATAATTAGTCATGGAGATTAATTGGAATAAATTTTAAATATGGTTTTTATGTATATTTTACTTATTTAATTCTTAATTTTCAATATACATCAATTATAAATTAAGGTCGTATACTGTGGTATTTAACTAATTATACGTTGTTTGTGAATTTGAAATTTTTTTGATATAGTTGGTTGAGAGTGGGATGCACTACATTTGTACGCCGCTAACAATATTGATTGGATGACAACATGGATTAAACGATGTCAACAATCTAGTCGCGTATTAACATGGGAAGGTGTGGCTTCATTGGTTAAAGAAGCTCATCGTAATGGAGATTCCAATGTTACACAAAGGGAAATTGATTTAGTATATGGTTTAAGAGATAAACAGGTACGTTTAAATATATTAATCACCCATATTATTTAATTATTTTCAATTATATTGATGTATATATATGTTGAGATTGTTTTCTTTGCATACATTCAGCCAAGAATTAATATGTTTATCAACTGACGATATTGCAATAATTTTTACATGTTTGACATATTGCAGGTGAAACACCACAAGGCTATGTGGTGCAATGGTCATAAATTTTGAATCAAAATGTTGGATGACATGAAGAAAAATTGTGGTTCTGGTATAACTGCAGTCTTTTAGGTGACTAATGTTTCATTTAGAAGCGACATACATCTAGAAGTTTCAGAAAATTGATACTATGGGATTTTGGATGATATACTTGAGTGTGACTTTAAGTCCTTCAGATTAATTTTGTTCGTCATCCTATGGTATAGGCTATGATTGAATGAAAATGATCCTGAGAGAACTGTTATTGAACATGATAATGGATTTACTATGGTTAATACAAGGTTGATCGAGCGAGCTGGAAATGAGCCCTATGTTCTTCCAAGCCAATGTGAGTAGGTATTTTACTCAGAGGTTCCAGGTAAACCGGGTTGGTCATTTGTTGTTAGACATGATCCAAGAGGAAGGCCGGTAAAGTATAATGTGGTGGAAGAAGAAGATATTGAAGAACTAGAAGATGATGTAGATGATGATCATGATCAATAGTTAGTTGATGATGTCCCTGAAGATGTCGAAGAGGAGGAACTAGATCATGATGATGTAGGAGTTAATGTTCATGAAGATGATATCCGTGTGGATGATGACATTATCGAAACTAATATCGATGACGATGATGATGATATGACCAATCCTTACAATGTCGAATCTGGATCGGATGATACAAACAAAGAGTTGGATGAAAAAGAAGATCAATGACATTGAAATGTATAAGTTATGTGATTATATTATCTATTTGATATTAATTTCTTGATAGAATTATATTTAACTTATGTGGTTACATAATTAATTCATGATGTTTTTAATTTTTATGCCATTACATAATTAATTTAATGATGTACTTTTTAATGTTTGAAAGGTCAAAAAATTAAAACATTTCAATAGTGATGTTAACAACCTTGAAATTAGTGTGTTTTATGTTTCATGTGATCATAAGAGATTAAAAAGTCAGTTGTAGAGGTGGTTGTTCAGTGGTTGATATGTAAAAGCCTTCAAAAGGCATAAAGTGATCATTGTAATGGTTGTTGATGGTTAAGGATTTAAAATAAAAGCTCTTGACATTTGAAAATATTTATTTTTCCTATTATGCAGCACTGTACGGTCACATGCAGCCATATTTTGATGTGAAATCAATTCCAGGTCATGAATAGATGTGTTAGCTTTGATTTGAATTTGATTTGAGGGCTTAAGGCATTGATTTGAGTTAGAAAGCTTCATTTCTTTGCATACAGCTTGGTTACCCTGTTTTTGAAGGTTTTGTAGTCCAAACATAATATAAAGGGGCTCTTACACTTTTTGTGATTACTCTAGCTTGTGTAAGAGGCCCCATGGATACTGTTGTAATTGTAGGATGCATGAATAGGGCGTAGGATGAGAAATAAAGAAGGTATAACTGCTGTCCTCAAGAGTTTTGTGAAGAAAAGCATGTGAAATGAGAGATTCAAGCCTAGGTTTCAACAAAACATGTATGGGAGATTTGATTTTATGAATTTTTATCCATGTGCAGACCTAATGGGTTGTTTCTGAACACTGAATATAAATGATATGCATACACACACACACATACATATATATATATATGTATGTATGTATGTATGTATGTATATGTATTTTTAAATGTAAATGTAAATGCAATTATTGGATGCTCTCCTAAAACAATAAATGCAACATATCATTAAAGAAATCTATATCTATGTATATAAATGTGTATTTCTAAATGCAAGTGTAAATGTAAAGAGCATATGGTTTTGTAGTGTTATAGATACAACATATCCATAAATTAATGTAATTGAAATTCTAAAGTCTTCAACACATATAATATGAAATCGATCAAACTATTAAACTACATGAGAAATAAATGAAAATAATAAATGCCTATGTATGTGTATTTGTAAATTTAAGTGTAAAATAAATAAGAATAATGAAAATTATAAAAGAATACAAGGAAAGGTTTAGAGTTTAGAGTGGGAGAGAGATAGAGGGTAGAGGGTTTAAGGGTTAATGGTTTAGGATTTAGGGTTAAAGGTAGAGGGTGTTGGTTTTTTTTTTACACTGTAACCAGGTTGGTCTTCTAATCTACCTATGGGATTGCCAATTCCAATCAAGGGTAGCTCGAAGGACCTGGACCAACTGACGGGGACTTTAAAAAGTCTTCTACACTTTGGGCTCTGCAAGACCCAGGAGGGTGATCCCTTAATGTGTTTACAACATCTGCACCAATATCATAAACAACATTAACACATAATAGATAATCCCATTGAATAGCTCAACACAATAGGATAATATCGAATAAAATTGGTTGTTCACTGATAATATCAACTATGTGAAGCATGAGATAACTACAACACAATCCATAGTAAAATATAGTCATTAATTTGTGATTTGTAGCAAGCTCTAGGGAAAGACAAACAATTATTGAACTACAAAAATAAGTACAACTTAGATCAGTGCCATATATCCATTATAGAGTCATATTCATAAGCATCTAAAGGCTTATGACAGATTTAATACATAACATATAACTTATAAGATCCTTGACAATATTGCATTACAATTTCATCAGTATGCATTCTCACCCAATGCTACTTATCAAATCCTTATACAAAACATATCTGCCTATAATCCCATTCAAGCATTTTAATTAATTCCCTGAATTAAAGCTAAAATAAGGATTATACACACCACAACAGTGAGATGAATGAAACAATCCTTAGTCATCTTATTCAAAATTTGGATATGCATGTACAATGGAGAGACATGAGTTTGAATTTATCATTTCAACTCAAATGCTAGTACTGTTATACAACATTAAATCCCCATGAATTCAAAACCAATTACAGAATAACTTAGAACCTAAATTGTATTTCTCTCTAAAACCATCGGACTTTACAATTTGCTCTGCAACTTCACCTAGACTCAACTAAAAATTATCTAAGTTGCTAACCCGTACTTCTGGCCTTGAAATCCTTCTTATAGAAAATGGAGGAGAAAATAAGCATCAAGCCAGAAAGTACACATGTCACCAGCCAAATGAAGCATCTGGTGATATTCCAAAAATCATTACAACAACCATCACCTTGGAGAATATTCCCATTCATCATGTTAGTTGAGGAAAATTGAGGCAACAACAAAAAACCACAAGAAACCAACACTAAGACCGCCATCAAAGCAAAACCGGAGGTCGTTGTAACCGCAACATCTGATTTACCACTCGTTAGTAATTCATTCTTTTATTCCTCCTTAGTCAAATACTTATTTACCCACCTCTGATATTCTTCATTAGTCAGCCAGTCAAAATTAATTACCTCATTCACCTTGGCATTATAAGGTGTGCATTTTACTTCTACCTAATTTGCATGTCTTTCAAAAGATTCCAAAAATGAGTTGGTACTATTGATTTTATCCATACAACTCACCAACAATTCATAATCTGAGTCATCACAAATTAATTTAATTTGATCATTGATGACCTCACCTGCCTGACCCTGCCACTGCTGGAATGACCTGATTTTCCCCTGCTCATCAATTATATCAGGTAACAACGTGTTACCCCAATCATTGAAATTCTTCACCAACTCCCTAATCTTCCTACTCAAGTCATCTGGTAAGGTTTGAAAACCTTGCAATGATTTTACTAACATGTGAGTAGGCTTTAATGATTGGGACCTATTGTTTGTATCAAACCTTGAGGCCTTATACATGACATCCAGATCACTGGCCCTAGGGATCCAATTTTCAATCAATGGTATCACTACCTCCTGATCCCTATCAATATTCTTTATTACATCTAATAGCAAATAATATAAATAATGTATAGATAGCAATTTATTATCAACCTTTTCATTCAAATGCCTTAAAATAGTAGTAACAATATCTTTTTTCTTTGAAAGAGATCCCTCCTCACTTACCCTCAAATATGCCTGTATCAATTCTTTGCAAGAGTTGCTTCTTTGTAGGATCAACATAGCACTTTGTTTCTTCATCAATTTCCTCTAAAGAAGGGGTGAAGGCAGTATTTTGACTGGGAGACCCTAGTGTGGAAACAATTGGAGAAGCAAGAGGCACTGACCCTGCTGTTGAAGGTAATGTACTGGTCCCTGGAGAACTTGATGTCTCCCCAATCTGTCTATACCTGAACCTTTCCACCTTAGTTTGCAACTCAATATTCCTCTGTTGCATCTTGTTGTATTCTTCAATCAAAAGGATATACTTCTCCATTAGGATTTTCTTTTCAGCCTCCTCCCTTTCAATAGTCTTTTGGGCCAATTTGGCCACATTCACAGTTAAACTAGTGGCCTCGATGGTTGAGGTCTCTGAAGCTCTCTTTATTATTAATCCCCCTCTGAAATTTGGATTAATGTCTGTAATATTTGGCTTTCTCCCTTGTGGGGCCAATGCCCAAATTTCCAAGGTTTCATACTCTTCACTGAAAGCAGAATCTTGAAGTGCTGCCTTGACTTCTTCTTCAGATTCTTGCAAGGGATGCTTGGACTTCATAATAGCATTAAAGGCCACTGCATCTACAATGTCCCATTTAGGCAGAATCAATACACCAGCATGACTCACCAATTTTTGGCCTTCCTCAAGAGTGATGTTCTTAAATTCTTCCATTAATTCAGCTTTCACTTCCTCATCATTCTCCTGGTCTAACCTGTCAGGTCTTAGTTCTCTTCTCTCCTTACATTTATTTTGATATTCTTCAAACTTCATCCTCCATACCAATTGCAAGAATACATGAGTCTTTACAAATGCATTGTCTTCTATAAACTCCTTACATGCTTCCATTCTTGCATATTGTACACTTTTTCCTTTCATATCTAAATCAGATAAAACCAATTCAGCTGGCCTAGGAGGGGAAGGCATACCAACCTACATGTCCTAATCAATAACAATAATTTCATCCATCAAACTCTCATGTGCTTGATCAATTATTTTCCTTTTAGGGTTTGGCTCAGATGGTGGTGATGGGGGACTATCTTATGGTGATGACTCTAAATCAATGATCTTAATTGCCCCAGGCACTTTGAATTTTGGACTTGGTTGTGAAGGAAACTTCATAATTTGCTTCCCCTTTCTGTCCACTTCTTACTCATCACTGCTGCTATCCTTTTTTCTCCTGTAAATGGGCGACTTTTCTGTAGGCTGGTATGCTGGCCTTGTTTCAAATGGTCTAGCACCTTGTTCTTGTACACCCAGACTTAGCTCTAAGTTTACTTTTTTGGTTCTCAAAGTGTCCATAATCTCTTTGAAGTTCTCCATCAAAAAATCAATTTTCTTATGGTGGGGACTGAACTCCAATAGTGGATCATATTTCAGATCCATTTTTTGCACAATATCTAATAGCTTATCATAAGCTATCCATTTCTCCTTGTTCAACTCCTGCTTCTTTAGGTCGAACTCATTTCTGATCAGGTCCTTAGGAAAGTTGAACTCATGCACAAACTTGCTATCCTTTATTCTTTGTCTAAAAAGGGTAAAGAAACCCTCAGGATCATGTTGTCGCTTTGGACCACATCTCAAATGATAATCCTCAAAGAATGTCTCAAAGTGCACCCAACCTCCTTTTGAAAAGGAAAAATCAGATACCACTGTATAATCAAGGAAAAATGTTCCCTTACCCCTCCCTGTGAGGTTGTCCTCATGGATGCAACCTATCTACCACATAACTTCTACAAACCCCACTCTTGGTGGTACATTGTATGGCAGTATATGAGGGGCTCCTTGAAAACCATATACCCTCAAAATAGTGCTGACTATGGGATAATGTCACCCCAGTTATGGCTGAATTTTAATTTTGGCTTCCTCCCCCTTTGCCTGAGGAAATCATGTAATTCCTTAGGAATCCTAGGTACATTCACCATCAATCTAGCCCTCAATCTGGAAGCAAAACAATTATCAAATTGCACATAACTATTTCTTTCCTTATTACAAGATAAATCTGCAACCCATATCTGTATTGGCAATCTTTCTCCATCAACCAATTTCCTTAATTTCATCTTCTCAGAGAAGAAGTCAACATTCTTAAATAAAAACATATGCATTAGCATAGAATACCAAAATAATTGACTGTCGGTATCATTTTTCTGCAGCTTTGACATCCCCTCATGTATCCTCTCAGCCAAGAAAGAAGCAAAGTCATATGTGACAGAGAAATTAGGGTGTTGTATTTGTACCCCCATGAACATGTATGCAATGGGCATCACCGCACTAGGACTAAAACCCAAAATCTGACACAATGAATAGAAAGTGGCCAGGAAATGATTTGCAAAACAATTTAATCTGAAAGGTTCCTGGTCACTGGGGCTGATATGAAATCTTGAACCTCCTTCCCTAGCTAGATGAGGTGGGAGAAATTTAGCTCTAAAAAGAGACTTCAACTTTGCATATTCCTGCTTCATTTCCTCAAGGTTGATAGGCACCAAGTCCTCACTCGGTTCACTCAAGTCAAAAATCTGTTGAATATCATCTTTGTTAATGCTTAACAAAACCTTTCCATCATTATACCTAATTACCCGTGTGATAGGGTCATATCTTGCAGCTACTACCCTAAGCAGGTCTACATTAGGGAAAAAATTCGATACCACCAGCTTCCCCATATCATCATCCATCCATTTGAAGAAGGGTAAGGAAAATTCCTCTATCCATACCACAATCTGAACATTTCCAAACCTGTGAGAGGAACCCTAGCATCGACTATGTTGGAACAATTGTATACTAACCCCTCCCCCAGGATTTTCCCTCACATCAGAACCAATCCCTCCTTTCTATCATTTGTTGACAAGGGAAATTGATCCAGGAAATCATCATACAAGCTTCTTTTTAAATAGTCAATATGGCCAGAATGTTGCTTGGGTGGTGCCATCTCAGACAAACTAGGGCTTCTTATAACTTCACACTTAAAATAGCTAGGACTAACCAGAGATATAAAATTACAGAAAAAAATATTGCAATTTCTCACAATTTAAATAAACTATAGCCCTAAAACATTTATCAACAAACCCTATGATAAGTACAACAAATCTTTTCCTTAATTCAAGCACAGAGTGACCGGGAAACACATAAATTAACTCGTGACTCTTTTTGTAGAAATCCCAAGTTCTGGCTATCAGGGTTCACAACCTTGCTCTCGGCTCTGGGACTGCTTCGCAAAATACCTGAATACTTTGTGACACACATAAAATAGGAGAATTGATTTTATTTCGATCAAATTGTGCCAGTAAATGTCTCATCTGCCATTAAAGTTCACTCGCGTGCTGCACGAATGACTCCAACCATATTTCATGCAGATTTAAATTCGAGTCGTCGATCCTTCATTTTGATCAAATAATTGACGACTACCTTCAAAACAAGCTGACACAATCACCAAAATGGCCATAAGGGGCCCACCATACCATATGTTGCGAAGGAAGTCCATGTGGTGGTTGTCCGTGATATCGCAATCTATAAAAATGCTGCAACTTTGGATCACATGATGGCAGGCAACCGTAGATCTTAAGCATCAATGATCTTGTTCCTTCAACACAGTCATCAGCCCTATCATTAACCCTCGAGCAACTTTTCCATCAAGATTATAACACATCCATCAATTTGAATCACGTGCATCTTAAGAGCACTTAGTAACCCGCCTTTTAATGTATTTAAGGCTGGATTAATGTTCCACGGTATTTCCTTTATTCTTCTGGCTTCATCAGATGAGACATGTGACGACCGCTCGTGATATCGTGATCGACCAAAGAACTATGGTGGGGAACAACTGAGATAAAATGGTAGTTGATCAATGGTCGCACAATTTCATTCCCCAGAAGGACACGTGGTGCCTGCTCACGATATCGCAATCTGTAAAAATCCTACAGCTTCCGATCAGATGATGGCATGCAACCGTTGATATCCAAAGGAAAATTGATCAATAGTAGTGTGAATTCAATCCCTTCTGCAAAATAAAACATTCATTAAAAAGGACGAGGGGACATCACTAGGCCAATGATAAACCACGACATAAGTTGTTTTTTAAAAGATGAAACATGGGGCCAACCGAGACTTAGGAAATAAAACCCTGCAGAGGAAATAAAGTATTAAAATCAAAGGGACTCGGCCTAGACGAACTGATATGACAAATTTTTTTAAAACCCCATCAAAAGTAACAGTGAAATAGAACCTAGCCAAAGTGTGAAATAAACATTAGGGTTTTACATGAAGACAAAGCTAAAACCCCAACCCTTAAAAAACTCGAACACCATGAAAGACTAGAGACATAAGGCAAGGTATGAGTGAAAAACAAGGAGAAAAATACTGAAGTTCCAGTAGTGGCTCGAGATGGGGACGTTCATTCCATTGGAATGAAGCGAGAATCTAGAATCTCAGGTAAAGTAGACCAAGATGCAGAGATAACCAAAAAGGGATTGTTCAGACAAAACAACCCCAACTATGTACAAAATATATACAAAATATACAAACCTAAACTACTGTTTATGGAAAAGAATACTTCAAGTGAAGTATAACTTCAAGAACTTTCCATGAACTGACAGTTCCAGAAGATCTCCTATCATATCTTGGAGGAAGTACAAATCTTCACCCCACTTACCATTAATTAAAAATGGACCTGACCAGATTGCATCAAATTTCCCATGTTTCCCTTTATCTTCCATTCTAGCATTCCACATTAAAACCAAATCTCCATCTTTGAAACTCCTTGCAGTTGCCCTCTTCTCATATAGATTCTTTACTTGCAACTGCAACTTTGCATTTCTCTTTTGGGCTTCCCTCCTGGTTTCATCTAATTCTATAAGAGCTTCCACTCTCAATTACATCTCATCATCAATTTCATTATCATACATTTGGAAAAACTTATACATTTCCATTACGTTATTTTGGGGCAACCTAGCATTTATCCCATAAACCAAGTCAAATGGGGCACAACCTATTACCTTCTTCATAGTTACCCTATCTGCCTAGACTGCTAGTCTCAACCTAGAATCCCAAGCCCTTTTATTCTGATCCAGGATTCTTTTAATAATCTTCATCAAGCTTTTATTGGTTGACTTTGCTTGTCCATTCCCCTGTGGGTGGTATGGTGATGAATAAGAAATTTGGATGCCATGCTTCTCACAAAACTCTATGTATTCCTCAGATCTAAAACACATTGCATTATCTGACACAATCCTTTCTGGACATCCAAATCTATTCAATATGTTGCTCATCAGATCCCTTAATGTGTTTACAACCTCTGCACCAATATCATAAACAACATTAATAATAATAGATAATCTCATTTAATAGCTCAACATAATAGGATAATATTGAATAGAATTGGCTATTCATCAACATTATTAGCTATTTGGAGCATGATATAACTACAACACAATCCCAAGATAAAATAGGTCATTGATTTGCAATTTTTAGCAAGCTCTAGGTAAAGACAAACAAATACTGAGTCATACAACTTAGATCAGTGCCATATATCCATTGTGGGATTCAAATTCATAAGTATTCAAGGGTTTATGACAGATTTAACACATAACATATACGATCCTTGATAACATTGCATTGCAATCTCATCAATATGTATTGTAACCCAATACTACTTATCAAATCCTTGTACATAACATATCCACCTATAATCCCATTTAAGCATTTTAATTAATTTCCCTTTTCAACAAATGATAGGAAGAAGGGATTGGTTTTGATGCGAGGAAACACCCTAGGGGAGGGATTAGTGTATAATTGTTCCAACATAGCCTGATGGAACACTGGATATTTGCTCATGCTTGGGAGACCTTTCACCAAAAGATGCCATGAATGCACCTTACCCAAAGTATGCTTTAGGACTTCCATGCATGCAAACACAAGGATTGTCATTTATCATCTTGCAGCAGTGGTACCTAAGATGATGGTACTACCCCTCCCTTGGACATTTCTCTCTTCTTACAATTGGATACATCAATCCTCCTTTTTATTTTGTCAAAAAGATATGAAATGATTTCTAAGCAATGCCTTATTGGGTCAATGAGATCACCAAAATTCTAGGACTTGTCAAATGAAGGTATATTATTGACACCTATCCCTTTTCTATTCACTTGTTAGGACTTAGTAATGACTATCCAAAGAGAAAATGAGATAGTGGCAACAACCATTTATATTATTTATCTCATTGCAATCCATTTCATGGCTATAGTCATGTTGTCACCCAGTGTAGATTTATTTTTTCAAATTCATAGATAACATGAAGACAAACCTGTAGCCTTTAATGGTACTACTCTTATTCATGACTATGCTCTGTTCCCTTGAAGCACCATGATTTATGATGGTTTTTATGCTGAATATCTTCATTAAAACACCCCTGTGCAAGTATATGCCTTCACTATTATAGCCTATTGCTGGAATGGATGATCAATGGTATGAAAAGGTAAAAATACAACTATGCTTTGCTTCCTTCACTACTTGTTGATTGTTGATTGTTGTTCATATGCACTTGTACCATTGTAATGCTTGATGTCCTACATGAACCTACATTGCTGTCTTGTAGCATAACCTCATAGTTGTTGTTCATATACACTTGTACTATGGCCTTAGCTTCCAAAATGAGACCTCTCCTGAATCATAACTGCTTAATTTTCATTTGTAACTTTTTGTTTCTTGTATGCAATCATGATCCATGTTGGATCAATCATGATGACCAAAACACCTACATGAAAGGTTATGAGCATAGAAATTGTATCTCAATCACATGATATGAGGGTTCCATTATTGTCATAAACCTCTTGTAATGACATGTTTTCAATAGGCATATTATCTATGTCAACTAGAGTTGATGTTTCTTGAATGTCTTTTCCTTTTATGCCTTTCCTTAAAACATCATGCATTGAATGTTATCTAGGAACTTGTTCGCCTAATGTTTGATTGTGAAGGCCTTGAATAGAGCCTTGTGCAACTTTATATTTTGTTGTTGTTGTTGTTGTCCTTCATGAGACCATTGTAGCATGCATTGTTGGTTGTCCTTATCAATGACAATGACCTTTACCTATTGCATTCACTTTCACTAGTACACCCATGAATGAATAATATCAATCCCCTTTGCCTCTTGTAGCTCTTGCAAAGGTGTTTTCCTTGTACTTGTATCATGACCTTGATTCAACCATTGCTCTTCTTTTGTTATTTGTAATAAATACACATAGTCTCCTCATTTTATCTTTATTGGATAGCCACCTGTCACATATGTGGGTGACCTAACAACTCACCTTCCTATGTGATGTGTGTCTGTCCAATAGGGTTATGGTGAGAGGGGCTTGACAACAACTTGAAATGCTTCCTCATTGTTTAAAGGATGCATAATTGAACTTGATGCATCTATGAAGTCACTTCCTTTATAAACAGATCATGGATCTTCTTAAGAAGATTGAAGGACATATCAACACAGTATGTTGCATCTTTTGAATATGTCCTTTCCTGTCCTGTCTTATGCTCCTTTCATGTCTTGTCTTATGTTACTAGTCTTTTATGCTATTGGGAAAATCCTAAGGTTGGAGTTTTGTGTTTGACTGAATCCCTCTATCTCTCTCCCCTCTACCCATAACCCTAAACCCTAAACCCTTAACTGTAAACCCTTAACCCTTAAACTCCAAACCCTTAAACCCTCTACCCTCTCTCTCTCTCTCTCAAGTATCTCCCTCCTACCCCCTCTCCCTCTCTTAGGTCTTTATCTATCTCTCACTCACTCCCTCTATGTGTCTCCCCTCTACCCTTAAAACCTAAACCCTAAACCCTTAACCGTAAACCTTAAACCCTTAGAATAGAATAAAGTTTTGTGTTTAATTATGATATCTAGAATTTAGTATAATTTTAGAAAATGAATGATCTGGACACAAAGAAAAAATAGAAAAGTTGATTTTATATAGATCTTATTTCTTAATTTATTCTAAAATTCTAATTAATAATTGTTTAATTAATTTAAAATGAATATTTAATTTAATTTAATTTAATTTAATTGTATTAGATAATTAGTAAAACTAAATAGATTATAAATATTTTATGGATTTTAAAAATTAGAATTTAGTTTAATTTTATTTGTAATGTCATAAATTAGAGTTTTAGATTGAAATACTTAATTTATTTTAAAATATTAATAATTAATGTTGAATTTATAAACTAATATTAAGACATTAATAAATATAACCCTAATAATATGTTATTAGGATTAGGGTTAGTGTTAGTATTAAATTAGGGTTAGAATTATGGTTCAATGTGTTAGGGCTTTAATTAGGTTAGTGCTCATGGGTTAGGGTTCAATTAGGGCTTCATTTAGATGGGCTTAGGGTTAGGGTTAGAAATAGTGTTTAATTAGTCTTAGAGTTAAAAATTGGGTTCAATTAGGCTTAGGGTTAAAATTATGATTCAATTAGGGTTAGGGTTCAATTAAAGGTAGGATTATATTTCAATTAGGGTTATGATTCAATTATGGTTAGGGTTTTGGTAAATTATAATTATCTCACATATATGAGTTTGGGGTTAGAGCTAGGATCTTGATTTAATTAAGCTCAGGCTTAAGGTTAAGGTTAGGGTTTAATTAAGCTCAAGGTAAGGGTAAAGGTTAAGGTTAGGGTTTGATTAGGGTTATAATTAGAGTTAAGGTTGTCATGAGAACTATGGTTAGTGTTAAACTAAGGATTATGAATAGAATTAGAATTATGGTTAGGGTTAGAATTATAATTAAGATTATAATTAGGGTTAGAATGAGAAGGGTTAGGATTATAATTATAGATAGACTTAGGGTTGGGATTAGCATTAGGGTTAAGGTTAGGTTAGGTTTACCATTTAATTAGAGTTGGGGTTCTAGGATAAAGCTTGGGTTCAATGATAGGGTTAGGGTTGGGGTTAGAGTTAAAATTAAATTACAAATAGGGTTAGCGTTCAATTAGGTTTAAGGTTAAGGTTAGATTAGGGTTATGATTTAATCTCAACAATAATTGTCACTCTAACTCTAACCCTAAACTTAATCATAAAACTAACACTGACACTATTTTTAACCCCAACCCTAACTAAATATATATCTAACCCTAACCTTAATTCTATAACTAAAAGTAATTATAATCTTGTCTTTCATGTTTTGCTGCAAATGCTACTAGAATATATATATTATTTATTAATATATACAAAATAACCCAGTTCTCCCTCTCTTAGGTCTTTTCTCTCACTCACTCACTCCTCTATCTCTCCCACTCCCTCCCTCTCTCTCTCTCAAGTATCTTCAATATCCTACCCCCTCTCCCTCTTAGGTCTCTCTCTCACTCACTCACTCCTCTATCTCTCTCCCTTAACCCTAAAAACCCTAAACCCAAACCCCTTAACCCTTAAACCTCTACCCTCTACCCCAACCCTCTTGACTCTCCCTATACCCATAACCCTAAACCCTTAACCCTTAAACCCCAAACCCTTAAACCCCTACTCCTCTACCTCTACCTCTCTCTCAAGTCTCTCCTCCTACCCCTCTCTCTCTCGTGTCTCTCACTCACTCTCTATCTCTCTCCTACCATTAACCCTAAACCTTAAACCCTTAACCCTTAAACTCTAAACCCTTAGACCCTCTACCCTCTATCTCTCTCCGAGTACTCCCTCCCTCCCCCTCTCTCTCTCACTCCTAAGTCTATCCACTCTACCCTTAGCCCTATAACCTTAACCCTTAAATCCTTAAATCCTCTACCCTCTATCTCTCTCCCATTCCCTCCCCCTCTCTCTCTCTCAAGACTCTCCCTCCTACCCCCTCTCCCTCTCTCAGGTCTCTCTCTCTCACTCACTCCCTCTATCTCTCTCCCTTATGATGGAACTTTATATTTTTGATCCTTATGTTTCATTCCTACCCTTCTTGGTGTTCCTGGTCTTTAATGGTGTCAAAATTTTCCTTGGATTGTGTTAGAATTGTAAAATTTTGAAAATTTCATGGCTGCACATACCCGTTAGTTCCCAAAAAATGCCCATACCATAAGCACATGAATCTGTTTTGCATAAAACAATTTCCCATATTTTATCATTTGGTCCCATATAATCCATCTAATCTTGAGTATTTGAATGTATAATTCATATTGACAAGAGATGGTGAGGGTTTCCCCAATCCATAAAGCATTCTATACTAATATATGTCTTTTTGCAGTATATCGGCAAGACATCGAAAAAGTCTCATCGATGTTATTTCATTTGGTAATACACATCGGCATGATGCAGTTTGCAGTCTCAGCGACACATGGGTCCTATTGGAAAAACAATGGTCAATGGTGTAAGTCATAACAAGCTTATTTGTGTCTTACCGATCGTGGTGCAATTCTGAAGCATCAAAAAGGAATCTATAATATTCTCAACAAGTTTCCTAGAAAAGTGGATCCTATCGGTAGTATATTGTCATCGGGGTGAGTTTGAGGAAGTCTTGCTGACCCACCATATCACTATAGCAGAATTAGATTGGTAGGGGGGCTTAGTGAACTTCATATTCTCGTCGATAATGAAATTCATCAACTAGACTTGAGCTGTCAGTGTAATGTCCTGGAGCACTCATTTGGTTTCGCTGATAAGGCAAGAGAAGATTTTGTTGTAGTCATCAATATGAAGTCTTGGAGTTCTGCCAACCCCCAGAGTCACAGCGATATGTTTGATTTTTGGTGAGACAAGCTTTGTCGGAGAGAGCTAGGAAGCTCATGCCGAATGAAGTTCCATTGGCAAGAAAACCACTATGTCTCGGCAATCAAAAAGAAAATTGAAGGGAATATCTCGGTAAGACTTGAGTAGTCAGAGGAATGTTTGTCGAACCCTTTAACCACAACAATACTCAAGATTGAAGGCATGGAGTGTCGGGAGACTCGTGACATTGGTATGACTGCATGACTCCATAGCAAAATATGATCTATTAGCTATCGGTGACACTCAGAACATTGATGAGACTATGGGACACCAAAGTGATGTGATATGTGGTGATCAGAGTAACATTGAACGTCGACGAAACTACATGTTGTCTTTGCGGGTGTCTGGTGAACGTTTCGAAAGGCTCGAATACAATAGATCACCGAGATTGGAATATGAATGGACGTGACCTTTCATGTGGCTAATATATAAATACCCATTTTTGACAGTGAAAGAAAGGGAAAAGATCGAATAAAGACAGTAGGATACAAAATGCTTATTATTTTTTTGAGACTATGATGCATGTAAAAAACAATGGAGATTTCAATTGAGTTTATTTGATTTGGTGGCATTTTTTCTAGTTTCAGTTGTTTGTTGTGTTGATTAAAAGTATTACTGAAGTTGTCTCCAAGGTTGATGTTTTCTAATTGTTTAAACTGATATATCAAGGATATTCTTTTAGTTTATTAGTGCACACTTGTTGTATCTGTATGGTTGGATTAATTGGTTCTTTCAAGGAGAGATTAAATCCTTTTAGTCAATCATAGTAATTAGGGAATCTCATTGGGATTATTAAGAAGAACATAGTTGTCACATCCTTGCATGTTTATACCAGTTATAAACTTAAAATTGTATGCCAAACAATTTGAGTATCTGCCAGAAAAAGGTTATTCATTTCAAATTATCATTTGAACTCTGTATACCCAATAAGGCACTAGTCTCTACCATTCTACTATTTAGTTTCATTCATTTTTTCATATGAACACATTAGATTTTAGCCTTGATATTGCTTATACAATTTGTACCAAAATAAAACTCATTTATCCATTCCTATTTGCCATTGTGGGTAAATCACTTTAAAGGAATAAACATTGGTCAAGTCTGCTTCACTGTTATAGGTACACCCGCCTAGGTCTAGCAGTACCTAAAGAGTAGAAGGTCTAAATAATTTGGCCTTGTCTGTTACCCTGAAATGTATCAAGAGATTGGCAACCTCTTGAGGTATTTTTCCTGCATTTTTGAGAGCTAACAAGTTGGTGGTTTTAGCTTTATTTTCATATAAAACCCTTGTGTTTATTGTATGCCTTGGTTGGGATCTATTTCGATGTTACTTTTTGAGGGGTTTTAAAATGACTTATGTCCTATTGTTCCATCTAGGCTGAGTCCTTTTGTTTTAATATTTTATTTCCTCTGTAGGGTTTTATTTTCCTAAGTCTTGGTTGGCCTCGTGTTTCATCATTTAAAAAAAAATTATGTCGTTGTTTACCATCCACCTAGTGATGTCCCCTTGTCCTTCTAATAAATGTTTTGTTTTGTAGGAGGATGAAGTTCGCGCGATCGTTGATCAACTATCGTTTGATCTCAGCCTCTCCTCACCATCCTGTGATGACCCCACCACACCGCTTTGGTTGATTGCGATATCATGGGTGAGTGCCACATGTCCTATCTGGTGAGGCCAAACGTGATAAGTTTGGTTGACCGTCGATCAATTGTCATCAGATCTTAATGGTTGCTCGCAATCACGTGATCATAAGTTACAAGGTTTTTACTGATCGCGATATCACGGTTGGGCGCCATGTGTCTCATTTGATGAAGCCGAAGGAATGAAGGGAATGTACTATGTTAAATTAGTCTAGCTTTAATACATTAAAAGGTGGGTTACTAAAGTGTTCCTGAGGTGCACATGTTTTAAATCAATGGATATGTTATAATCTTGATGAAAAAGCTGCTCGACGGTTAGTAATAAGGCTGGCGACTATGTTGAAGGAACAAGATCATGAATGCTCAAGATCTATGGTTTCCCACCATCGCGTGATCCAAAGTTGTAGGATCTTTATTGATTGCAATATCGTGGACGACAACCACGTGGACTTCCCTGGAAACATATGGTATGGTGGGCCCCTTATTGCCATGTTGGCGATTATGTCAGCTTGTTTTGAAGATGGTCATTCAATGATTTGATCTAACTGAAGGATCGATGACTAAAATTTAAATCTGCATCAAATATGGTTGGAGCCATTCATGCAGCACGTGAGTGAGCTTTGCTAGTGGATGAGACATTTGCTGGATGATTTGATCGTCCATTCTATTAAATTCTTGCATCATTTCTGCTAATGGTAAATGGGTAACTAAATATTTAACTGAGGAAGAATAAAAGAATAATATGTAATTGGATCACTCACTCAATCCCTCTATCTCTCTCCTTAACGAAAGTGCGACAAGCATAAGCCATGCAGATGCCCATGCCTTTTTGTAGGCTGGGTAGCCATTGCCCAACCATACTACTTGTTGCCAAGGAAATCCACGTGGTGCCTGCCCATGATATCGCAATCAATAAAGACCTCACAAATTTTGATCACGCGATGGTGGGCAACTGTGGATCTCAACCATCAACAATCTTATTTATTCAACATAATCGCCAGCCTTGTTATTAACCATCAAGCGCCTTTCCACCTAGATTATAACATCTTCATTGATTTAAAACACGTGCATCTTATAACTGCTTTAGTAACCTGCGACATAATGTATTAAAGACACATCAAAGTATTTATCATTCCTTTGGCTTCACCAGATGAGACATGTGGTGCTTGCCCGTGATATCGCCATCAACAAAGATAGTGTGGTGGGGTCATCGCGGGATGGCAGGGAACAACTGAGATCATGTGACAATTGATCTACGGCCATGCGAACTTGTCCCTCTACAAAATAAAAATATTTATTAGGGGAGAGGGTCTAGTAGTCATGCATGGTCAAATAGTCACACACTCAATCATGATGATAATACCCAGTCTTACCACATATTTATACTATATATTGTAAATAAACAGTCCAAATGTAAATAAAGAAAAAACCAAATGTTGATAAAAAATGGACCCATACTTGAACACATGAGAACCTCTAAATGTTATATGAAAAACATAAATACATTCATGAAGAAGTGAAATAAGTATTTTTTTGTTTCAAATAAAATATCACAACTCTCCACTATAAGTATATCATTTAAAAAATAAAATGCTCATTTAATAAAATAAGACACTCATTTAAACAAGTATTGTTATCATAGTGAAAAAATATTCTTCTTATGTGTACAACAATTGGGGTAGCAATGTACAAGCATTGGATAATTTTATATTAATAGTTTGTCCTATCACAAATATAAAAGGTGAGCACAATAAATAACATGTATTTTCCCATTAAATGTGAAGGATTTTCAAAAAGTTTTAGTGTTCAACTATTGGTCCATTTTTGTTCAATATAAGTTGTATTTTAAATAATTGTGTTGTTTTTATAACAATAAATAGATTTTTTGTGTTCAACTATTAGTCCATATGTGTTGAATATAAGAGGTAGATATATCAAATATTTATGGTTATCAATAAGTATTTGGTCCACTTAGGTTGTATA
The DNA here is from genome assembly GCA_007258455.2 of Sequoia sempervirens. Classification (NCBI taxonomy): domain Eukaryota; kingdom Viridiplantae; phylum Streptophyta; class Pinopsida; order Cupressales; family Cupressaceae; genus Sequoia; species Sequoia sempervirens. Next base: position 29,331 of record VDFB02114417.1, read on the forward strand.
TTAATTTTAATTTGAATAAAAATATGATATTCTACAAGCAACAAATGGTATTTTTTTGGTTCAACTATTGGGGGTTCCATGATTAAGTTTTGGTCGAACCTTTAAAAAGTCAAATTTTAGACACTTCTCAAAAATATCTCCCAATGTGGTGAGTTGCGTGATGAGTCGCACCTCCAAACCTTAGTTATAGATAAATAAGAGACCAATCTACATTTCAAAAAAAAAATGAAGGTTCTACGATATTCCAGTCAATTGCTACATGTTGAGAAAGTTAGCTTGCATGACTACTGGGCCCTCTCCCCTAAAGGAATAAAGGGACATCACTAGGTTGATGGCAAACAATGACATAAGTTGTTTTAACGAGGGAACACAGGACCAAAAAAATACTTAGGAAAAATAAAGTCAGGCAAAGGAAATAAAATGATAAAACAAAAGGGGGCCCAGCCTAGACGAAGCGATGGGGCTTAAGTCATTTTAAAGCATTCCCAAAAAGTAACGGCCAAATAGATCCCATCCAAGGTGTAAGATAAACACTAGGGTTTTACATGAAGATGAAGGTAAAACCCCAACCTTAGGCTTTTCCCAAACACCATAGATGACCAGAGACACAAGGCAAGATAAAATAGAACATAGAGAACAAAACTTTGAAGTTCCATTAGTACCCATAACCCTAAACCCTAAACAATTAACCCTTAACCCATAAACCCCAAACCTTTAAAC
>VDFB02114420.1:0-44388 GCA_007258455.2 Sequoia sempervirens
CAATTCCTCTAGAAAATATTGCAGCCAAATCATCTCTTTGCTAGCTTCAATTGCAACTACATATTCAGCTTTTGTGGTTGATAGATCAACAACTTTTGGTAGCCTCAAAATCCAGTTAACTTATGTCCCTCCTATAGTAAAAGCATAACAAGTAGTATTATGCCTTGTATTTATGTCACCCATCATATCAGAGTCAACATATCCTTGTAGAGCTATCAGAGTCAACATATCCTTGTAGAGCAATGTTTGATCCTCCAAAACATAATTTTTTGGTAATTGTACCTCGCAAATACTTGAAAATCCTTTTTACAACATTCCAATGTTTCATTCTAAGATTACTCATATACATGCTCACAACTCTAACAACATACGTAATAACTTGCCTCATGCATACCATGGCATACATTAAACTACCAACAACTAAAGAATATGAAACCTTAAACATTTTTCCTTCCTCCTCTTGTGTCTTTGGACACATCTCCTTAGTAAATTTTAAATGACTAGGCTAAAGAGTGCTAATAGCTTTTTCATTTTGTATATAAAATTGTTTCAACACCTTTTCTACATATTCACTTTGAGACAAAGTTAGCTTTTTATTTTTCCTATCCTATGAAATCCTCATACCAAGGATTTGTTTGGTTGCACCCAAATCCTTCATAGAAAAAGAATTTTTTAATTTCTTCTTAATTCATTAACATGCTACAAGTTAGACCCCGCAACAAGTATGTCATCAACATATAATAACAAGATAATATATAACTACCATTATCTAACCTCTTAAAATACACACAATAGTTAGAATGACACCTGTTGTAACCTTCTTTAGCCATAAAACTATCAAATTTCAAATACTATTGCCTAGGTGCTTGCTTTAGGTTATAAAAACTCCTCTTTAATTTGTACACTAAATCTTCATTACTTTTGACCTCATATCTCTATGGTTGTTGCATGTATATTTCTTCATCTAAATCTCCATGGAGAAACGTCATTTTCACATCTAATTGTTCAAGATGCAATTCTTTTGCAATCACAATACTTATAACAATTCTTATTGAAGTCTTTTTTACAATCAAATAAAATATTTCATCAAAATGAATACCTTTCTTCCATGCAAATCTCTTTACCACAAGTTTGGATTTAAATATTTTCTTGCCTCCTTTTTTTAGATTGTAAACCCATTTGTTTGGCAAAGCTCTTTTATCTACAAGCAATTTGACTAAATCCCAAGTCTTTTTTTGTAGCAAGGAATCCATCTCCTCTTTCATTCCTTGCTCCTGTTGTTCTTTGGCATCCACTTGCATAGCTTCTTCATACCCTTCTAATTCACTAACATCAATTAATAAAATAGAATGATAATGAAGGAGAAAATATCTCAGGAGGTCTACTTATCCTTGTAGAATGTCTAACATTTATAGGAGTTTGTGGTATTTCTAGTTGTTGTTGAGCATCAAGTACCAATAGAATTTTACTCTTTGAAATATCATCCAGCACCACATATTATCTTTTTGTGTGTTCATGTTTATTTTCTTGTAGTTGTTCCTTATACATGTAACCTTCTCATTGAATATAACATCCTTGCTTCTAATAATTTATTTATTTTCAAAATCCCATAACCTATAACTAAAGTCATATATTCCATATCCAATGAAGGTATATTTTTTAGATTTGGTTTTAAGCTTGGTTTTATTTTTTATATCAATGTGTGTAAAGGCTTCACAACTAAAGGTTTTTAGAAAAAAAATAGCTCACATTCTTACCTATCCATGCCTCCTCTAGAATACCACAACCCAAAGGAACCAAATGTGCTTTATTAATTAAATAAACAATAGTATGTACAACCTCTTCCCAAAAATGTAAAGGCTTCCCAACATGCAACCTCGCGCTCCTTGCATGCTCTATTATTGCTCTACTCATTCTCTCAGCCACACCATTTTCTTGTGGAGTTCTTAGGACTATTTTTTGCCTACAAATTCCATTGTATGAATAATAATCTTTAAATGATTTGTTCCAATAGTCGCCTCCATTTTTAAACTTGAGATACTTTAGATTTTTCCATGTTTCATTTTCAACCAAGTTTTTCCACTTTTTAAAAGTTTCAAATACATATGATTTTTGTTTTAGGAAATACACCAATGTTTTCCTAGTTGCATCATCAATAAATGTGACATAATAACGAGAACCACCGAGAAAAGATACCTAAGTTGGTGCCCATACATTTGTATGTATAAGATCCATTTTTTCACTCTTCTTTTGTTTCTCGTCTTTGAGAAATTTCACTCTCTTTTGCTTCCCATAAACACAACTCTCACATAAATCCATGTTAATATGTTTTAGACTTGGAAACAAGTTCTTAGAGTGAAGAATTTCCATACCTTTCTCACTCATATGCTCGATTCTATGATGCCACAATGATATTTATGTACCCACAACAATTATTTTTGTAACTATTGTTGAACCCACAACAACTATTGTAGTTGTTCTTGCAACAACATGTTATAGTTTTTCCTACAACAACTAATGTACAAGGAACAATATTACCAGTACAAAAATATAAAGTGCCTTTTACACTTTTAGCTGCTATTAATGCACCTTTAGTAACCTTCCAAAATTTTTCTATAAAGGTAACTATGCAGCCTTCATCTCCCAATTGCCCTACTGAAATTAAATTTCTACTCACCTTTGGAACATGTCTTACCTCATGTAGCATCCATTGATTTCCATTCTATATTTTTATTTTTATTTTTCCCTTTCCAATAATCTAGCAAGTTTCATTATCACTCAAATATACCAGTCCAAAATCTCCTTAGACATAATCAAAAAATAAATTTCTATAAGGTGTAACATGAAACAAAGCTCATGAATCTATTACCCATGAATTATCAACATTATCTAGGGAAATAATCAAAGCATCATCATTTGATTTACTTACAATGTTTACTTTCTTATTGTTATCTTGTTGTTTGTCTCCTTCCTTTCCCTTTCGAGACCAGCAATATTTCTTCAAGTGACCTATTTTTTTGCAGCACCAACAATCCTTCCTTCCTCTGGATTGAGACCTTCTATTCCTAAATTTCCCTCATGACTTCTCGTGAATTCTTGGGCTTTTCCCTCTCTCCTTTGATCTTCCCTTGTCTTCTAAATTCAAAACATTACCCAATGTCAAAGTCTCACCTGCGATCTTCCTTTAAATCTCCTTGCATGGAATAACACCAACAACATCATCAAATTTTAATGTATTTGAACCAGAAACAAAGTTGCTTATAACCATAACCAAGTTGTTCCATATTTTTGGTAAAGAATATAAAATCAAGAGATCTCAAACTTCTTCATCAAAACTAACATTAATAGAAGTTAGTTGACTAGTAACTATATTGAATTTATTTAAATGATCTATAATAAAACCTCCTTCAATCATTTTCATATTAAATAACTACTTCATTAACAATACCTTATTTGAAGTTGAGGGTTTTTTGTATAGTTTTTCCAATGTTTGCATCAAATCATTTGTTGTTTTCACTTTGGCTATCTTAAATGCCAAAAATGGTGCCAAGCATAATCGAATACTTTACAGTACCTTTCTGTCCAAAATTTCACATTCTGCATTTGAAATCATTGACAATTTCTTTGCTTTCCCTTATAATGGCCACCACAAATCTTTCTGATACAAATAATCTTCCATCTACATTTTCCATAATTGATAATTTTAACCGTTAAACTTTTTGACCTTCAATTTTCCTTCTTTGGACATTGCTCCCACTCAAGCTTGAAACTCTCCTACCAAACAACTAAACAACACCACTTTAAAATTATAAACTTTTTGACCTTCAATTTTCCTTCTTTGGACATTTCTCCCACTCAAGCTTGAAACTCTCCTAATACCAATTGTTAGGATTTACCAACAGGATGGAGCAATTAAATCATAAAATTATAAACATGTGGAACATCAATAATGAAATAAGTTACACAAAACATAGAGATTTTAACATGGTTCACCCAATGTGGGCTTCATCCATAGAAATAGTTGTCCAATATTTTATTATATCCAAAAAAATACAAGCTACATGAATTTGCAACACTATGCACAGTTGTGTGTGCAACCAAATTTTCTTTGCAACCTCACAACACAGCTTGTTGTTGCATGGTTATACACATTCTCACACCTTGACTCGTCATCTTCCACATTCATAGTTAGCCAAGAAACAACCTATTTCTGGCAGTTACAAAACTATTTTCAAATAGTTCATTTTTGGTAGTTACAAAAAAAAATCAATTGAATTTATTAAAAAAACTCCTTTATTAAAAATATTAATACAAAGCATGATTAGGCTCCATAGACCAATATGATCTTCTCTTGAATCTTCAAATTATCTAGAATTAAAAATGTTTGAAAAAATTGACCTCTAGAGTTTTGCACTTGTATGTTTTGAAAGCTAAGTATTCATAGCATTTTGGTAATCTTAGTAGAAATTTTAGTTGTTCCATAGTGTCTAGAAGGTTCAAAAAAATCATGTTAGGCTTTTGTTTCATTGAAATTAGAGATTAGAAACTTAATTTGTAAATGGGGAATTTCTTTGTAGATCAAGAAAAATTCTCACAAATGGAGCACTTTCAAGCCAAATAGACCTTGCCAAAACATTCAAAAGGCCCCAAAACTTGTACTTTCATATAGAATTTATCAATTTTAAAGCAAGGCATTTATGAGGAAATTCATTTTTTGGAGTAGGCTATACAACCCCCTATGTAGAGTGCAATGTAAATTTTGAATTTTTTCAAGTTAAAATAATTTAAAAAGGTTCATCAAGGTTAGCACAACCCCTAACTCTCAACACCAAATCACATGCTAGTCATTAGTGACTTAGCCATTACACAAACAATGGCCATTGCATCACCACAATCACCTACACCTCCACCTACTCACTACTATTAGCTCATTGCTAGACCTCCAATGAGCCCTCTACCCCTCTTCATTGCACTTTTTAGTTTGATAAGCTAACTTTAGGAGGCTCATTCTCAGACACATAGAGACCTTTTTCAATGTATTTTTTATTTGGGTAGAATATCAAACTCTTTGTGGTAGTTTTATTGGTTTTCTAATTTGACACTCTTGTTTTTCATAAATTGAAGATTATTCAATAATTTGTTACATAATTTTTATTTTGATATTTTTCAAGGGCCATAACTTGTGCAAATGGACTCCTTTTTAGGCCCTTTTTTAGAGTGTATGTTTTTTTGTATTACTCAACACTAGTGCTCTCTATTTTATCTTATGTTATACTTGAGCTATAGTTTCCTCATTTTGGCCACTATTGGGCCCTATAAGAGTCTAAAAATCTAGTATTTACATTGTAAATTGCACTAATCATAAAATGCCACACATTATACAAGTGTTGGGAGGTAATTTCAACAACTAGGAACAAGGGATGTACTTGTGTTGTCTTCTTTTAAGAACACTTCTTTCTACATTTCTTATTTTTTTCAATTTGGATCAAAGTTCAATCCCTTTACTCACACCATACTACTATTTTGAGTGGAAATCATGAATGGTAATCTACTCAAGAAAACCTAGTTTGCACATAATAACAATGGGATTAGAACATGAACCTAATTTGCTTGCTAGAAATCCAAGTGGTTTAGCAAATGTGATGAAGCTCATGAAATATTATGTTTATCTATATTTTCTTATGTCCTCTTCCATATTGAATCTCTACGTTCACTAAATGAAATCAAGAATAATTTGAAAAGTTAGTTTGGGACTTAGGATAGAAATCATCAATTAGAAAACAAACTCATTAGCTTGAGCTTGATTTTTTTGACACCATTCAAGAATTTTTTATTGAATTCAAATCACTAAGATTGTATTTAAAACAACATGAAATTGAAAATAACAATGATCAATTGATCCTTAATATTCTTTTTAAGTTTGGTCTTGATTATTCAATTTTTGCTTCTACCTTTCTTGCCACTAAGATCCCTCGTGGAATTTAGTTTACCATAACATCTTTGGATGGCTTTTCTCTCACCAAGGAATGTGATAAGATAATCTTGATGGGTAATATCAAAACCCCTAAGTTGAATTCCTTGGTTTCCAACCAAGGCACACAAGAACATAAAGGAATAGGAAATATTGATTTGAAATAGGAAATTTGTAAGGAGGAAAAGGATCATAAATTAGTTGCCTCAAAAGTAACCATGATACCTACTTTTCAAAAGGTAATAAGCCTAAGAAGGAAAAGGTCAAGTCTTTCTATTATAAAAGACCAAGTTAGATGAACAAAAATGTTTGAAGAAATAAATAGATCACTTGAAACACATTCTAGAGAAGAAGAATATCAATGTTCCTGCCAGTAAAGAAAAGCTCACATGAGGGGTCTAACAAGGAAATATAAAACAACAAGGGGAAAGGAAAGGGAAATGTCCTCATAGTAATTGCCTCATAACCATCCCCTTGAATTCTTGATTTGGGTATTTTGCACCACATGACTTCATCTTGAGATAAGTTCACATGTTTAATGTCTTGTTTTATTCCCACAATTTAGATGAGTGATGACACTCGTGTTGAGGTGTGTGGCAGAGGATCTATTAATGTGGGGGATAACATTTTTAGGATGTTCTTTGTGTGCCTGCATTTTCAACTAATTTCTTATTAGTCTATCAAATCATTCACACATGTTTAGAAAACTAGGTAAAATTAGGTAGATTTCACTCAAAATTTAGTTGTGATTAGTGAGATGTTCAATGGTTCTACAATTGCAATAGGGAGAGAAAATCAGCGATCTTGGCTCTATCTCTTTCCTCACTTTATTCCTAATCCTTCTTTGATTGTTTTTCTTACTCATTTTAGTAAAGTAAGTTGTTGCATGAGTGACTTGCCCATATTAACTATTGCTACTTGCAATAGCTTAACTAACAGAGTATGGTTAAAGGGTTGTCTCTTTTAGTTCACTTTTTTAAATGGTTATTTTCCAAAGTTACTTTCTTAGTAAGCATTCTAAATATAAGTTTAACAAAGGGAAGGAATGGAGAGCTTTACAGATACTGGAGTTGGTTGCCAATACTTTTACTAAACCCTTACTTTAATAGGGCTATATATTATTTGGTATTTATTGATAATTTTTCTAGGTATACTTGGGTGCATTTTCCCAAATAGGAGTCTAAGGTCTTTGAGAATTTTTAGTTATTCATAACTTTTGTGAGGAGATAGTTAGGGAAAGCCATCAATACTTTATGAATTGATAATGATGGTGAAGATATGTCAACCATCATTTTTGAGAAATTTTGCATTTCAAAGTGGATTGATTTATAACATTCAATTATAAATAATCCTTAGTTGAATGATGTGGTATAACAAAAGAATAATTCCTTGAAGGAAAATGGAAAATTGTATGTTTCACTCTATCTCTTGCACCATAATATTGGGTGGAGGCCTTTAATTATTCTTGTTATCTCCAAAATCATGTTCCTCATCAAGCCTTGTAGGGAGTCACTCATTTTGAATCTTGGAGTAGTAAAAATCCATTAGTTAAATTCAAAGTTTTTGGCTCTCTCGCATGGGCCCACATTCCTATAGAGAAATCTGAGGTCATGGATCCACAAAGAAAATCTTATATATTCATATATATGGTATCTAGATGGTATTAAAGGTTATCAATTGCTTCACCCTACCACACATGATTTGTTCATTGAGAGGAGTTTTTGTTTTGAGGAGGTCTCTTTTATCCACTCTAGTCACTTCTCCACATCCTCTTTTGACATTAGAGTAACTTGGGCTAGATGGAAAGTCTTTTGAGGACTTAAATTCACCTAGGTAGATGAGGATTATTCATCCTCCACTTAAAATGTAGAGAGTGATGATGAGGACTTACCTCCTTCCTCTCCTAGTCACCATTTGGATGTTGATGATTCTCCAAATTTAGTTCCACTTTGGGCTTAATAGATGTGTTGCAAGCTATATGTGATTGGATTGGAAATTCAATATGTTAAAAATGGAGGTAATTATGTAGCTTAATAATTTGTAAACCTATGTGATTGTAGATCTAATTAAGTGTTCTTTGTTACAAATTCTTTGTATGTGATTATCTATTTAGATTCATTATTACTAATTGTAGAAGTAGATAGAAGATTGTAGAAGAATAAGACCAAAAATAGAAGTGACACAACATATATCGTGGAGAAACCCTTTTGGGAAAAAACTCCACCACCAGAATCAATAGTGCTTGTATTATTTAACCTTAGAACAAGATTACAATAATTCTTTATCAATCCTTGCGAGTGAGATGCTTCTTTTTCCTTCAACAATTCTTCTTCACAACCTGCAATAAAATCTCATGTGTCCAAGCATGAATCCACACATCTTGTGCCATACTTCACAAAATTAATCTCATTAGAACTCTCTTCAACTTGTTGCAATAAATAGACAAGTGTGAACATTGTAAACTCCAAATATTTTACAATTACAAGAGGATAAAGCTCCTCACAAATATCTACGCCATTCTTGTGCAAGTAGAGTTCTTCTATGAAAAACAATGTCAAACCAAGTCCTTCATCAATTTGGGCATCCCAAACTAAATTCTTAACTCAACATTGATTACAAAGATATCTTCCAAGCTTCTCCTCAAAGTTGGCACCCAAGAATGGGCCCCACTTAACTAAGCCTTGTAAATATCTTCTCATATAAAGGTGTTAACTCCGAGATCTCAACTTGGGCGCCCAAGGTGGGTCCAAGTCAATATCTATTAACTAAATAATATATCTCCATCAATTCATGCAAACATGATGCATGATTGACCATCCCCACTTAACTGAATGTAGCCACCTGTTATATGTCATGCAACTCAATTCGTTAGCATGCAACTCAAGTCAACTAAAGTCAACAAACATGCAACTCAGACTGACTACATGCAACTAAAGATAACTGAACCATAATTGAATTGAATTGAACTAAACTAAACTAAACTAAACTAAACTAAACTGAATTGAATTGAATTGAACTGAACTGATACTAAAATGAATTGAACTAAACTAAACTGAACTCCACTCATGTAAATGTCAATTCCTAACTTCTAGGATCTTTACGTGCATTATTGAAGTGTTACCTTTCCTACAAACAATTAACTAAAAACAAGGTGGGTTCCACCTTCCATGTGGGTGCCCCATGTGCTCCTATTTTGTAGGATCTCTTCTTGGATGCCCTCACATGTTCCTATCATTTAGGAATAATTAAAATTTTCAATTTACATGTTCATTTCATTTGAATTTAGTCTTTTTTTAATCCTAGTGTTGGGGAACACTTTCCAAGGACTTAGGAGATACATGAAATATGTTTAGGATTGCAATTAAATGGCATCCTATTCCCAACATAGTAGACACTACACATTCAAAGTTTTATGGTTCTCCACATGTCTACATTGCTACTATCTTTGATCTATAGTCTTTTTGAGAGGCATATGGTATTCATGTGGGAGATATAGCTACATAGGAGGAGTGTAGCTCCTTGACTAGGAACCACACTTGGGATCTTGTCCCCCTTTCCAAGGGAAGAAAAATTGTTTGAAGCAAGTGGATCTATCAATAAAAATTCATAACAACCACATTTATGGTATTCTTAAGGGATATATAGCTATGTACGAGGAATGTAGATCCTTGATTGGGAACCAGGCTTCAAATCTTGTCCCCCTTCCCAAGAGAAGAAAAATTGTTTGAAGCAAGTGGATCTATCAAGAAAAAATCATAGTAGATGGGTCATTGGATAAGCATAAGGCACAAATAGTTGCAAATAGATTTCCCCAAGTTCCTATTGTTGATTACTTTGAGATATTTCCACCTACAACTAAAATAAATTTCATCCATCTCACACTTGCTATCATTCCAACATATCAATGGGAGGTTCACTAGATGGATGTGAAGAGTATATTTTTCATGAAGACCTTAAGGAGTAGATATACATCGAACATCTATAAGGTCTTATCCAAGACTCATCTTTGGTTTGTAGACTAGAAATATATATATGGCTTGAAATAAGCCCCTCAATCTTGGTACACCAACATGAATTCCTTCCTTCTCATGTGGGTTCTCTCATTGTCATTCAGATCTAAACAATAATATTTTGTAGTAGGATGATTCAATCCTTCTAGTTCTATATTTTGGTGACCTTTGATCACAAGAAGTTCCTCATCCACCATTGTAGCAAAAAAAAAAACTCTATGTGATAGGTTTTTTGACTAACTCAGGTTTGTATTAATTTTTTAGAAATGAGATATCTTGGTTTGCTTTTAGGAATACCATCACATAGTCCAAGTATTCTTTATATTTTTTCTTAATGTTTCACATGGTTAACTTTAACCTTCTCTAACTCCCTTTCTTTTCTAGAGTTAAACTCGATGCTTAGTGCTCTTCACCCTTCATTGATGACACTTCCTATTGATAATTTGTCGAGATTCTCATCTAACTAACTCACATGAGACCCAAAATTTTATATGTTGTGAGCATGGTCTATTGATTCATGCAAGGGTCCCATGAGTTGTATTAGAAAGTATCCAAGTAGGTTCTCCACTACATTTAGGGTACTCATGAATTTTTGATTCACTATGCAATGGGAAATGATATCGACTTGGTGGCTACATAGATTTAGATTAGGTAGGTGATTGTCAAGATCCCAAGTCTACTTTAGGTTACATATTTTTTTTGGTTTAGATCATATTTTTTGGTTGAGTAAGAAGTGGTATGCTATTGCTCTTTCTTGTATTAAGGTTCAATATCGAGGGATATGAATGTTGATACTAAAGTTATTTGGCTTCAAAATCTTCTCATTGAGTTTGGTATTCATTTCAGATGGCTACCAGTCCTATTTTGTGAAAACCAAAGTGTTATTCAAATCCCACTAAGCTTGATCCATCATCAAAGGACCAAGAATACTAAGGTCCACATGCACTACATTTGGGAGTTCATTCATGGGTAGGTCATCGATCTTCACTATTGCCCAACTTTTGAGTAGGTTGTCAATATTTTTACCAAACCCTTTAAAAACAATCTTTATTTGTGAGCTCTATTGAGGGTGCAAGAGGTTTCATTTTCTAGGGGACTATCTAGCCCTTCCTTACTCTTAGGGTCTTCTCTCTCTCTTTATTTGAGGAGGGTTATTCTCTCTTTTCTTGGGAGATCCTTCTCTTTAGGGGAATATTTTTATGCACTTGGGTACCTCATTAGGCTTTATTCATTGGGACCCATTTTATCACCCACCTAAGCTATGCTTAAAGGGGTATTAATGTAGGCTTTTATTTTCCTAGTGAGTATTTATTTTCCATTTATTTAGGTTTTCTCTATATTTCTTGATTAAGTTTGCTTAAATTTATATAGTGAGTATTAGTGTTAGTGGTGTGAGGTGACTACACCTTCCATACAAGTTATATTTACTATTCTTGGATACCTTTGGTATCCTCTCCCTATTAGTTGTATTTGCCATCTCCACCTTCTCACCTATTATATATATATATATCCATTCTCCTAGCTTATGTTAGATAACTTTTGTATCTTGTAGCTTCATGTTGTTATACTTTCCAAATGCCATTTTACTTCATGAGCATTTACATTACTCTCTTGGAAACTAACTCTATAATTCTATTTTGAAATTTTTATTCATCTATATTTATATCTTTTTAGATTTTATTTCTCACATTAATTCTTAGGTTATCAACTATTTTATAGATTTCAACATAAGAAAATAAATATTAAAAAATACATTAAAATTTCAAATAATTTATGATATCATTAATAAATGATGAATTAAGAAATGATTTAGATGAGAGTAAGAAAATGGTCAATTTATGATGACCAAAGCATTCATGCATTAAAATTTACATAACACCCTCAAGTTAATTCAAAGCAAAACGAGTCTTAGTAGTAATAGGGATTTCATTGCAATATGGATAATCTATTACTAAATTGATCATAGCAAAATTAATATAGTAATAGATTATCCTTATTGCAATGAAATTGAGAGATATCAATTTTTTTTATCGATAAAGCTTGGACCCTTTATTAAATCAAAAGATTTACTAGTGTTCAACACAAAGTTCTAAGAAAAAACCAAATTTGCATCCAAAATTTCCTTTCTCCTACACCTACAACCAGTTGAGATTAAATGAATCCATACTAAGAAGACACTAAATATGGCCTTCCTAAATATCTAAAATCAACAGACTCATGCTACACAAGGAGAGAAAGTTTCCCTGAAACAGTCCATTCTTGTGACAACTACTCCAACCCAATGCGTGTTCACTCAACCAAGAGACCATCACAATGCCACATAAAATCAATTCTCCTTGGGAGTGATTGGGAACAAAGGGAAATAAGAATAATAAAGGCTCACATCCAATAACCTTGTGTGCAAAGACAATATCCCCTGTAACTTCCAAACTTAGATAAACCACCACCTTATCAATTACACCTTAAAACAATAGTCAAAATGCAAAGCAACTCTGATTTGGAACCTTGTTCTTGCAAGAAATAGGGAGCAATTTTCCTCTACTTATTTATTCTCACTTGTAAAACAGGGTGGAAGGTTTTTTTTTAATAGCTTGCATATATAGGACTCTGCTTTGCCTTTTCCATAAACCCAATTGGCTCTAACTTGTAACTTTGCTTTTCACTATAATTTCACTGCATCTTTCCTTCCAACTCTTTCAAATCATTGAGTAAATTTTCCTTTTGTCCATCGTTTCTTTCCCAATCTATATGTCTTAGATCTTCCCAAAACAACTCTTTAGTGTTGTCCTCCCTCCACATTTCCCAGTGAGCCAGTCTATCTGCTAGATCATTACCTTCCCTATAGATATGAGAGATTTTAAAAATTTCAAACTTTACCAACTGATTTTGAATTGGCCTTAAAAATTTATTTAATTTTCAACTTTGAGTTTTTTGGTAAAAGGCACAAGGCCTATATATTTATATATATAATAAAATAAAGTTGCACATAGGATTGCATAAAGTATCATATGGATTTGCAAAATCCAAAAATTCCCCTAAACTATTCTTGAACTCAACATTATAGTGCAGAGGAGATACAAAATTCATGATATTTCCCACATATAGTTCAAAAACCACTAGAAGAAAACTTGACTTAGCTAATATCCACCTTCCATTGTACAAGCAAACCTAGGATGTGGCAAAATTTCAATTTTTTTTTTTGCAAAATCTCTATTTATTCTTCACCATGAACTGCTTGCACAAAATTTTCATCTTGACCCTCTACATTTTCCAAGACTTAATTGACACGGGCAACTGAACCACCTTTTGTAGCTAGAGCAAAGAGAATGTGTCCCTCACACACAAGGGAACCAGAACCTACAACCAAAGCATTGTCTTTGTAATTCCCCTGAGCCAGTCATGGATGAGCAATTAGTCCCTTTCCTCTCGAGCTTACATTATATGCATTACCATGATCTACCGTTGCTTTTGCATGACCTACATTTGAGCCTGAGGGAATCCCTCGACCCTTCATTCTAGCAAGATTTATGGGGGAATGTGGAGAATGAGATTTGAGGAATGATATAGCGTAATATTTTTCCTTTATGGCCATATCCATGTTCACACAAACCCTGCGACAATTCTTCCTTAATGCATTCAATATTCTACTATCACTATTGTATTACAGGGCCAATCTCAGAGAATCAAATATTTCTTCAAACCCATGCCAGTGTGTGATAAAATTCCTTGGAAACAGACCTCCTATGTTCCCATCCCCAACAAAAAAATTATAGCTTTGAATTGTAGTTAACAGAGAATTATTTTGGAGAAACTGGGGTTTTACAAATTGCTTTGCTATTAACACTAACTCTCGGTAAGATTGCAAAAAATCTAGTAAATTTGAGAGAAAAACAGAGAGCACCTGAGAAGGAAAGATGATTTGTCTTGCACGCGGGCTTGTCACCTCCACACCGAGCACTATGTGAACTGCTTCCTCAACCCTAGGGAAATTCAGATTGAAAATCACCTTAAGGCAGTCATGGGTTAAATAATCTTCAAAAGGTAGCTCCCATGGTTGCACCACCATGCTCACTCTGCAATTCTAGGGTTTGAAGGCCATCTTTCCACCTTTCCGTAACCAGGCTACTACATAGTTTGATATAACAATGACCTTCGAATTAATGCTACAGAAAACACCACCACCCTTTATAGCTAATAAGACATGTGTAGAACTTGATAGTAATTAAGAGATAATATTTTGCTTTCATGCAAAGGCGAGCCCAATAAATTCCCCATAGATGAGAATTGAAATGACTCGTGTGAAACCTGCACTCCCAACTCCTCTTTCTGCATTGCACTCCTGATCATCATTGTTTCTTATACCTGCAAGATAAAAAACATTAAACAAAAACTAATGCAAGCAACACATGTCCAAAATTAGCCATGGCTTCTGTAAGCATATTTGGAGTTGTGCCTCACAAATCCGTTGGCATACTAGTGGGAGAAAACAATGTGATCATTAATCATTTATTAACACTGATTCCAGCCAAATGTATCATCAATCATAGTTCAATACAAGTGAGTTGTCTCGTACAAGGTGACACCATACTCCCCATTCTAGCTGATAGTCCAGCTTAGCAAGCTTTGCCACTCATGTCACCCATTTTCTCCAACACCATGTCGTACTCAGATGCAAAGGAGATATGCCTTTGAAGATATTTTTAATTCCTTTTGACAATTGTAAGTTCTAGCAATTGAGGAAAATGCTTTGCGATCTCCTGATGACCTACTACCTCAAAATTTTGATCATCACATCCCATATTTGCCACTCTATTAGCCAGTTTGTTGCCTTCTCTATATGTGTGTGAAATATGAATTTTATGAGAATGAATCCATTATTTTCCAAGCATTCTCCAATATATAATGAAGTCTCCAATCATGAATGGACCTTTCCTTACAAGCATTGATTACAATTAGAGAGTCACCTTCAATGTGCAACTTGTGAATGTTCATGGATTTAGCTAGATGCAGACCTTGAAGCACTGCTTCAACCTCTGCTATGTTATTAGTGTTGTTTATCAAATGAACAACTTTAACTGCTATCATAGTTCCTTTCCAATCCCTAATGACTATTCCTACACCCGACACACCTGGGTTTCCCCTTGAAGAACCATCAAAAATAAGCTTGAGAAAATGTTTTGCAGGAGGATGCCACTTGACCTATCTTCTATCAATTTTTGATTGAGGAGCAATCATTTGAGCACCTTTGAAAGGCAAGGATATGGAATCCCAATTGTGAAGAATCCAATTATACCAACTTGTGAATAATGAAGACAAATTCTTATGGGTTTGTACAAATGAATTAACTACTTCTGAGATTGTTTGTTCAATCTTATACTTAATTTGAATGATTGTCTAGAATTGTTGTCTAAAGATGTGTTTATTTCTTTCCCACCATAGACTCTAGATTACAAGAGGAGGATCGACTCTCCAAATGCAAGCAAAGAAAGAAGTTTTGAACAATATTGGCCAAGCAGTAAACAAATCCCATAAAGAAGTAGGCATTGGAAAATAAATATTCAACTTGCATTTAATAAATTGCTAGCATTCTTGGGCCCACTCACACTCCACAAATAGATGATCAACAAATTCATTTACTTGTTGACAAAGCACACACTTGAATGGTTCCACAAATCCTAACTTACTTAACTTGTCACTTGTTAGAATTCTTTTGCGAAGGGAAAGCCATGTAAAACTACCCGCCCTAGGAAAGATACTTGAATTCCAACAAAAAGAGTATGCTCTATGAGATTGGTTTTGAGCCACATTTGTTGTAAGGGATTTGTAACCCTATTTTATTGTATAGTTCCCATCCTTAGAAGGTGCCCAAATTAGTTTATCCAATCCTCCTAATAAGAACACAATCCTCTCTTGTAAGACTGTGTAAGAAAAAATTATTTGATTAGGTGTTAGAAGTGGACTCCTCAAAACTTTCCAAACAACTTTCCCTGAAGAATGCTCAACCCTTTCAACATAGTCCTTCAACTTGCTACCCCAAAAGACTAAGGTAATTTGCTCTACTGGGAATAGATCTTGATTTGAATCCAGAGGAGGGAAACCATTCCAAGAGTCCTTCCAGAAGTGTGTACTTTCCCCATTATGGACTTCCTAGGTCAAATAAGGAGTGATAACCTCCCTACAAGCTACCAAAAAATTCCACATCACTAAGCCATAGGGTGGATTTGAGATGGTTAAAATTCTAGCTAGGTTTTTTCATCTAAATATTTAGCCTGCATTAGAGAACACCACCTCAGATTTGGTCTTTGATACATACACCATACTAGCTTAGCTCCCAATGCTAAGTTTCTTGTAGACAAATTATGCATGCCTACTCCTCCTCTTTTTTTATTCATGCACATATTTTCTAGAGAAACCAGTGGGATCTTTTTTTCATCCATATTCCCTCACCACAAAAAATTCTTAATAATTTTTTCAATTTGCTACACAATGCCTCTTGGAGCCTTCAAAATAGCCATGAAGTAGTTGGGAATGACTGCTAACACTAACTTTACCAAAAGAATACGGCTAGAGAAAGACAACCACCTTACTTTCCATGATAGGATTTTAGCCTTTATTCTATATAAAACCTTATGCCAATACTGAAGTTTGTCTACCCCTATAAAGAAAGGGATGCCTAGATATGCACATGGAAGCTCAGCTACTTGAAAACCCAACAATTTTATTATGCTTTTTGAGATAGAAGACTTTGTGTTAAAAAGGTAAATTTTGGACTTGGAAACATTCACTTTTTCTCCCGAAGCAAAGCAATATTTGTCAAGCATCTATTTAACTTGGTTTGCCTCTAATAGGGAAGACTTTCCAAATAATAGTGTGTCATTTGCAAATAGGGAGTGTGTTGCTATAATCCTTGAATTTGGAATAGATACCCCCTTCCATAGCCCCTGATTATGATTATTTCTGATTGTTCTACTCAACACTTTTTCCATGATGATAAATAGAACTGGAGATAGAGGATATCCTTGCCTCACTCCTTGTGATGAACTAAAAAAACCTACTAGGGTCCCATTGAAAATCACTGAGAATTCAGCCCCTGATAAGCACGATCGAATCCATTTACACCATTTCAGGGAAAAACCAAACTTGTGAAGAACCTGAATCAAAAAGTCCCAATCTACCCTGTCATATGCCTTCATCATATCCAACTTGATAATGAAAGAAGACAAGTTATCAACTTTGATGGAATGCAACACTTCATGGGCTATTAGTGTCCCTTCAAGGGTTTCTCTTCTAGGTACAAAGCTCCCTTGTTCATAGGATATTATTTTTAGAATAAGAGGTTGAAGCCTAAGATAAATCGCCTTAGTGAAAATATTATATATGGTATTACACAAGGAGATTGGTCTAAAATATGCAAAAGATGTTGGCTCATTTAATTTTGGGATAACTATAATATGTGTTGTATTAAACTATTTAATCATGGTGCCTGTCTTCCTGGATTCTTCTAGAGTTAACAGAACATTGAAACGAACAAAATCCCAACATTTTTGAAATAAAAGACTAGTAAACCCATTTGGTCTTGGTGCTTTATCAGGTGATAGAGAAAACACAACTTTCTTAATCTCCTCAAGGGTGAAAGGCTTTAGCAATTGATCATTCTCCTCCTTTTGAAGTAATTTAGGTATGTTCTCAAGCAACTCCTCACCATCCCTGGGAGCATAATCTAATTTTTTTTCTTGTGCCGACAATAAGTTTGAGAAGAACCTTACTCCTTCTTCCTCCTTTGTCAAAACTTCCCCTGTCAAAGAAGACTGAATGGAAAAAATAGACTTTAAAGACTTCTTTATTTGAGTTGAGACATGAAAGAATTTTGTATTTTTGTCTCCTTTTAGCCACAATTCTCTAGAATTTTCCCTCCAATAGATTTCCTCTCTGGTTATTAGCTCAACCCATTCTACTTGCAAACCCTTTTGTTGTTCATAAGTCATGTCGTCAAGCCCATTCTTAATTATAAGTTCATTAATCTTTGACAACCACTTGAAAAGCCTTTCTTTTTCTTGAAATATGTTTTTGAAAACATGCTTATTCCATTGTAAGATTTGTGTCTTAATGTGATTTAATTTTTTCTTAACTGAAACATTCTCGAACCCCTAGAAAAGGTGTAGTCAACCACCATTGCTGCAACAATTCCAAGAATTGGGGATGTTTGAACTACATCTTTTGAAACTTAAATGTATATTTACCTTTAGCCTTAGGAGTATCTCCTTCAATGGTAAGGTCAATAGCAAAGCACGATCCGACCTTGAGAATGATAGAATCTGAGAAGACAAAGAATGCTTATCAACAAGCCAGTTTGGTGAGGCAAGGAACCTATCCAATCTCTCTGCAATTTGTAAGAAACCTTTCCTTTCGTTTGTCCATGTAAAACTACCATTATGTGGAACAATATCCATTAATGCATTATCTTTAATGAAGGCTACAAAATCTTCCATAACCCTTTGAAGTGGAATAATACCCCCTTTCTTTTCCTTCAGATTAGTAATAGCATTAAAGTCTCCAGCTAATAAAACTTTCATGTCTGAAAGGCCATCTAACATATCAGTGATAACCTCCCAAAGCTACTTTTTATCTCCTGTAGCAGTTGGTGCATATACATTTACCAACTAGAACTGTAGGTCAAAATGTGTAACTTTCAATAATTTCTAGTTCTTCTCATTTTGAATTAGTTCTATTGCCACTGTTTTTGGATTCTAGAGTGATATGAGGCCTCCTGAGGCACCTTGAGCCAGAGAATGTGCCAATTTCCATGATCTCCATTTTTGAATTGACATCTCATATGCTGACTCTGAGGTTTTAGTTTCTTGTAGCACTACTATATTTGCTCCACAAGCATCCAATTATTTCTTGATTAGAGATTTTCTATCAGAGGCATTGACACCTCTAACATTCCATGAGATTATCTTCATTGAGGCCGAGGAGAGCAACATGCTCTCCTCAAACGTTTATTTGCAGATAGCAACAAAGTAGCTTCCAAGGTTGACTATACTCTAGCAGTTATTCCTTCCTTCATTTTGGTGATATGAGATTTTCTACCCTGCTTTCTTGGAGACTTAACCAATAGGATTTAGACTTGGAGTCTATGATATAGAAAGAGTCTGAGAATAATCAAAATCCTCAGTAGGACTCTTCTCAACTAACTTGTTTGATATTATACATTGTTTGATTTGTTGAGTGACTTCTTGCCCCTTTTGTAATTGCACATGTTCACTGACTGGCTCCATGCCTATTTTAGACACTTTGTTCTCTATCCATAGATCTCCCAAGGACTGAAGATTGGGTATACCCAATAGTGTAGCATCATCTTCTACTTTCTTGGTAGTGGAAATCTCCTCATTTAGAACCTCTTCTGTGATTTCTTCTATCAACTCATAACCCACTGATGTGCAAATTTTTTTAATAAAATCCTCCAACTCATGAAAATTAACCAACCGATCCTTTTCGTGAAGAGATAAGCCTCTTTGGCTACCTTCCTCCAAACCACACTAATCAACTGAATCAATTTAAGAACCAGTTAAAGACAAATCTTTATACATCAGAAGGTTTACTATAGAGTCCACTTGCAAATGCGACTCAGGTTGTAGTGTGGGCATGTATAACCTCAAACCACTTATAAAGACATCATTTAGGAAGATCCCCAACTTTTGCTTGAAAGACTCATTCAATGTGATTGAAAACCCTCCTTTAGGGCGCATACAAAAGGACAAAGACTGGGATTTAGATGGGGAAGGGACACCCATTACTGCCAAATCAGAAATAGCCTTTATACTACTTCTCTTCACAAAACAATTTTGAGGACATTTTTCCATTGCAGTGTTAGCTTGACCAGCTTCAATAGAAAAATCCTCATTTTGTTGGATTTGAGGAGGCAGTTCCTTCATATTTGAGTTCTCAATTCCTTCAATAGAGGTTTTGAGATTTTGATTAAATTTTTCAGTCACCCGTGTTTCCTCTAATGAGGACTTAGAGAAAGCATCTTGCCCCCACTGACAGGTAGAGCTTGCATGATCAAGGTCATGACATTTGAAGCATGCATTCTTAGGTGTTTCAAGTGTAATTTTTTGGGACCACACTCCATATTTTGACTTTAAAATGATGCAATCTGGAATCCCCTTTGTAACATCCAACATAATACAAAACCTAACTGGCTTTCAAGGATTTTTAAAGAAAGATTTATCATGCTTAAGGAAAATTCCTATCTCATTAGCCATGGCTTCAATTAATGCTAGCTCTCTATATTCTAGAGCAATATCTTTTAATTGAATCCAAGAGGGGATAAATTTGATCTCAAGAAGGTCTAGTTTAAAGTTAGGGTTCTAAGGTTGCAAGAATAAACCAGAACCCTGATAAACCCATGACTTAACTTTATATATAGCATCTTTGTGAACTTTCTCTTGAAAGATCACAATGAAGATTCCTCTAGACCTATCAAGGTAAAAAAATTTACTAATGCCTTCTCACTCATCAAAAATTAAATCCTTCAACTTTTCCAGATCAAGGGAAAAATGCCAGAACTTACCTATCAAAGCTCGATTTCGCAGGTCTTGGATTTGTGGATCAAGCACATCTTTTGAGAAGGTAATCGACAAAGTTATGTACCTAATTTACTTTTTGCTTTCCTGTTTCCAAAATATTGAACTCCAATCCAACTTGCTTCTCCTTACGGTGCCATTGCAATGCTGGTTTTTTCTTTTGAGTTTTTTCCATTTCTTTTTGGCTTTTTTCCTACTCTTGGAAGTGGATTTGACATTTGACACATTCCTTTGTTGGTCACGACTGGCCCTTGCATTTGTCCTTTTCAAATTATTATGCTCATTTAAAGCATGAGAAGCCCCCTTTTTTCCCTAAGGTTGTTGATGAACCCCTGCAAGACTAGTTTCTTTCTTTGCATGTTCCATCGGGTTAGCAACATGTTCTTCATAGTGGGCTTCCCCCTTTTGCACATTCACTGCTTGCACTTTCACTACTTGTGGTTGGGGATTTTTCCAATGATCTCTTTTAGTGTGATCCTTTTGGGTTTCACTACTTTGAGTTTTTTATTTTTAATTGCATTTATAATAATTTGGGAATATCCTTCTAGATGCAATTTTGATACTCTTATTTTACTCGCCACTTTCAAGGCAAGTAATGTTGCTTGTGTCTCTACTTCATTGTTCATGTCCTCCACTAACTTCATTGATCCAAAGGCCACTAAACTACCTTGCCAATCTCTTACCACACAGTCTACTCTCAAAGGTCGAAGGCTTCCACTAGACACTCCATCAAAATTTGCATTCATCCAAGCTTGCTTAGGGTGCTTCCATCTAGCCTTCAATTGATCTTGTGAACTTGATGTAACCTGCATATACCCATTCATTGATGGAATCTTAAGAGAAGGCTAGGATTTTTCCAAACAATCATCCCAATTTGAAAACAAAAAAATACTCTAATTTTTGTTTAATTGTTGCTACATTCACTACCTCTGTAATGGCTAGTTCAATCTTGTTACATAGAAAAATTTATGTCATCTCTTTCCCTTGAAAGATTGATCTATTTCGCTCCTTCCACAATTCTCATCTTATAATTGAAGGTAAAACTTCCCATATTCTCGAAAAGGTTGACTTTTGTTTATAAATTCCTCCATACTTGGAACATCCCTAATAAAGATTATGAAAATGGTGTGTGCCAACTTAGCTTCTTCATTACAAATTTCCAACAAAGTGTAGCAAATTCAAAGTGCAACAATAAATGATCTACTAATTTTGTCTCTCTTTTGCATATATCACACACTAGTTAGGTCCCTAAAATCCTAGTTTCTTCAATCTTTCCCATATCAAAAATTTCCTTTGTAGTACTAACCATGCAAAAAATATAGCTTTTGACAAATAATTTTTACTCCAACATAAATTTCTAGGCCAATCTTCCTTATCTTCTGCCATTCCCCTTAATTTATATCCAATATTTACACTACATTTTCTAGATTTTGATCCACACCAAATCACTTCATCTTCCTTCTTTTCCAAAAATTCCCTTCTATCTTGCAATATTTGATTAAAATTTATTTTTTGTTCCTCTGTTAAAGACAAGTTTGCAACTGAATTCCATTTCCATTCTACATGTCCATCAATTAGTCTTGATTCCTCATAGTCTTTAATATTCTCTCCCCACTCCCTTTTTGTTTTTGATAATAAAAGTTATATTTACAAGGTGTAGTACCCTTTACATGAGGGGCCTAAAGGGTCAATTTCATAGCAAAAACCAAAAAATATAATAACATATTGTCTAGATATAGAAATAGCGGACATACAACAAAAGGACCACCCACCCCATAGCAAAACACACCCCACCCATTACTCAGCTAAACCCTCCCACTCCTCAAAGAGGAATTTTAGCACATCATCCCCAACCCACTTATTGTTGGATTTATCTTCCACAGTCTTCTTGTTGACCTCCTCTTTCAACAGTCCCAACAAAGTGACAACAAAGTGGTGGATGATGTTGATTGTGAAGTGGGTCAGCCTTGTGATTTTCTTTTCTAGTTTAGCAACACGAGCCTTTAGGTTGTTGAGATCCTCCTCCTTATCAACTTCCTCCTTGTTAGTCACATTCACCCAAGTTAGATGATCAGAGGACTCTATAGTGGATTCCTCCTAGATCATCCTATTTAACTTAGTGAAGTTACTTGGCCCTTCCACAAACTACTTGGTCTCTTCAATAGTGTCATGCTTGATATCCTCTTTGCCACCATTCTACTCTGAATTGCTGAAAATTTCATCAACCAAGACCTCCTTTTTATGCTTTTCCAATCTGTTAGATCTTCAAATACTTGTTAGCTCAGCCCATATGTCAACACTTGCAACAACCATTGTATCCCCATGGGAGTCTTTGTTAGTAGAGTCCACATCTTTGTTATCCATGGGAAGTTCCTCAATTTGGCAGGTGGTGTCTTTCTTTCCCTTTTTTGGATCTGACTTGGTCTTGGTCAATACTTTATTGTCTTTCTTTGTGGCTATGTTTTTTAGCTCATAGATCCCTACAACAACTTTAGATTGAGCCAAGCCCACACCACCTTTTTTTCTTTTTGTTTGGGAGTTTAGATTTGGGATCCTCAGGGGGTTGACTAGCCGCATAAGGGTTCTTTCTTTTAAGGCCCACCAAAATAGTAAGTGAAGGTTTAGTAGGGGACTGGTCTGAGGGCTTAGGTTCCTCTATTTTTACGGTCAAGATGGGTTTAGGTGGAGAGAGATCTAGGTGTAATTGGTATAGACAGAGAATGAGACCTTGATGTAGGGGTAATGGGGGTGGGTTTTCAGAGTTTTTTACCATAATTTCCATCGTTTCCCTAACAAAGCTTCCAAGCAATGAGAGAAAGAAGGGAAAACTGATGAGCGTCCTATGTCTAAGGTGGTTTAACAAAGGCAAATGATAAAAATAGAAAACTTTAAACCTCCCCTCAAGAGTGATGTACTTCATTAAAACTAAACACACCTAGTCCCATGACTTTAGCAACTTGCTCTATTCAAACCTCACATGCAACTTGACTGGCATTTCATTTTCACAAAAAAAGATCTGGAGACTCTGCAAATCTTGAACCTTAGTATATTTTTTGAGTTTTTGACCCAAGCATGATAGACTTGTAGCTTTAGCAATGACCTCCTCGTTGATTTTAAATGAGATGCCACCAACAATAACCATTTTGTAGTTCCATGACCTCACAAACTAAGTAGAAATCTTTTCGTCATGCCCTTGCAAGCTCTCCATTAAAGGATCAATACCTTCTTCCACACATATATGCCAAACCAGGGGGTCTCGATGGAATTCTTCATAGGTTCTTGGCTCTGTTCTAACTCGGTCCCCTACCATTTTTGCACTCAGATAGAAAAATTTCACCAAGGTAATCAAAGTAGAAAACTTTTCAAATTGCAAACAGGTAATGCACATAACCCTTTTATTGCTACCACCATAACAAAACTAAAATCTTGCCTAATTAAGGAAATTAGATTTTCTCATGTACCAATAGTCATTTCCAAGGTGTTTAGGGCCACAGGGCCATAGTAAATCTTGATTAAGTACATTGAGCCATAGCCAAAAGTCATTATAACATTTAGCAAATCATTATTAGTAAAAGGTTTGGTGGTGATTTTGGCTTCGTAAATGTTCCAAGAAACATGGTTCAAAACATGGGATTCATACTTATGACAAGATGACTCATAAAGCTTGTGAAAATACCATCCGAGCACCACTAACACCCTAACCACAACCTAATTTTATGCCCACACCCCTCCACATTATCATTCATATTCCACATCATTAGGAGACCTAGGGTGTAATACTGAGTGTTCCCTGCCATGATTAAAATGATAGATCTCATAATTAAACTATAGTGTTTTTTTGTTCCTCAAGATAATTCCTTAGATGTTCATGGGGAGAGCCCCCACACTTCTCCAACATTTGGATAGAACCTAGGAAGAGCCCAGGTTGGCCAAAGAGTCAACCACCTTGTTCCCTTCATGAAAAATGTAGGTCAATTTCCTTCCTTCAAGTTTAGTGAGTATGAATTTTGTATCCAATAATATGTCCCTAATAGTCCACCCTTGGCAATGAATGTGATTGATGGAGTCAATCACAAATTTGGAGTCTCCTTTGATGTGCAAGTTTTTTATGCCAAGATTGACAACAATTTGACTTCCTTGAGCAACGTTGTTGCCTCAACTATCATAGAGGTTTGTACCCCAATGTCACCAACATACCCAACCACCAAATTTCCTTGGGGTTTCTGATAATGCCACCAAAGCTATCCAACCTAGGGTTACCTTTCATTGCACCGTCAAAGTTAAGTTTGTGCCAGTCATTATCAGGGGGTTTCCAAACCGTATGAAGCCTATCTAGTGCTTTTGAGTTGTCAAAGGAGTTGATCTCCAAGTTATTATTCCAAGATGTGGCCATGTTGATTTCCCACACTGAGGGGGGGTATGTCTGGGGGCTTCCAAAGATATAAAGAAACATTCTTAGTAATAAGTTTGAGGCTAATGCTAAAATCCTCCTATGGGATTTTTTCCACATTTCTAAAGATCCAATTATTTCTTTCTTTCCGTAAACACCAGCATAGAATGGGAGGAACCTCTTGCCATATTTCCTTAGGAAGAGGATGATGATAGGGACTGATCCAGTTATCAACAAAACTCATGAGGTCACCATTCATAGTCTAATGAATACCCAATCTTCCAAAGGCTGACTCCCAGACTTCAGTAGCAAACAGATAGTGGAGTAACAGATGAGGGATAAACTCCACATCATTCTTGCATAACATACAACTATTCAAGATTTGAAAACCCCTTTTCCTTAGGTTGTCGTGAGTACAAATTTTGTTGTGACTTGTTGTCCACCAAAAAAAAATTGGTGTATGTTGTCTGTTCCAGACCTGTTTACATATATTGTTCTAAATTCCCTACAACAATAGCAAATTGTAGGTAGTTTTAACTGAAAGATTTCACTTTCTTTCCTTTGTCCAATATAATTCATCCTCCAGGTTAGAGATGGTTATTGTAGTTAGTGAGATAATTTCATGCAGAGTCCTAGCCCAATGCCTTAGCTTAAGGGAAAGCAGACAACACATCTCCAATATTTTCCATTTCATAGAGCCATTTAGCCTGCACAAGTAGTCTCTCACATTCCTGCCAAAGAACCTCATAGTAGGAACCAACATATTCTTGAAGTTAGATTGAGAGGGAGGAATTTTAAGTAGCCAGGGATCCTCCCATAATCTAATTTTGTTGCCATTCCCTAGCTTCCATCTCAACCCAACTTACAACAACTTTTTAATCCTATAGATATTGTTCCAAATCAATGAACCACTGGGATGGTCATCAGAGAGGCACTTGACTAGGGGAAAATTGTTTAGATACTTCAAATTTAGAAACAAACACCATTCCTTTATGTTCCTTAGCTAGTCTCATCCAACCTTCACAAGCAAAGCTTTATTGGTATGTTGAATTTTCCTTATGCCAAGCCCCCCACCAGCTTTAGGGAGACAAACCATATCCCAACTTATCAAGGCCAACTTCTTTTTTTTCTTTGTACTAGACCAAATAAAATTCCTTTGAATTATTTCAAGATTCTCAACAATATATCTATTAATTTTGAAAATGGACATAAAATAAATTGAAATCCCTTGAAGAGCAGCAACAAGGAGTTGCAGCTTACCAGCATGGCTGAGGGTAGTGCCTTTCCACCCAACCAGTTTTCTTTGAATCCTTTTAAGGATAGAGTTCTAGAAACCAAGAGTGACTTATTTGATAGTGAGAGGGAGACCAAGGTACACTAAAGGAAGGGACACACTCTTACAACCTAGAATGATAGTCACCTAGTCCTAAAGAGCTTGTGCATTGTTAAAGAAGTAGATCATGCTCTTGTTGTAATTTATGCATTGGCCCAAAATAGAAGCATAACTGCTTAGAAAATTCTTCCACTTCCTTGCTTCCACCACAAAATATTTCTCGAAGAGGATGGTATCATCCATAAATTGTTGTATTGTAGATAGTTTGAGGGAGGTGGCAGGTTTAACCCCCATAATAGACTCATCAGTAAGCATCCTTGAAACATTCCTGCTTAGGACATTGGCAACCATTATAAATAGATATAGCGAAAGGGGATCTCCCTATCTTATTCCTCGACCAGCCTTGAATAAACCATAAGGAACCCCATTAACCAAAATAGAGTACTTCATAGTAGATATGTATTTAGAAATGAGATTCACCACCTTCTGATTGAAACCAAACTTAGTTAACACTTTAAGAAGAAAACTCCATAGAAATTTGTCATAAGCTTTGGAAATGTCGAGCTTGAAAGCCATGCCAACACAATTACTTCTATCCATGGAGTGCATAATTTCATGAGTGGAAATTTTAGCATCTAAAATGTGGTGACTTGGGACAATCCTCTTTGGTATGGGCTAATCATTTTATCCAGAAAGGGCTTTAGGTGGTTAACCAATATTTTGGAGATCTTATAGATGGTATTACATAGGCTGATGGGTCTAAAGTTAGCCATGGTCTGGGGGTCTTCATTTTTAGAAATGAGGGCTATAAAGGTATGGTTCAACTATTTTAGAAGTTTTCCAAACTTGAAAAAGTCTTTGGCAGAAAGAAATAAGTCCTCTCCCACAATTTCCCAATACTCCTGAAAGAAAGTCGAAGGAAAGCCATCTGGTCCAGGGGCCTTAAAGGCACCCATGCTAAACACAACCAACCTGACTTCCTCAGGAGTGATAGCATGGAGGATATCATCATTATCTGAAATATTTAAAGAAGCAGGGGTGGAGTCTAGTAACAGGTCATCAATAGTAGAGTTAGGAGCCTCCACAAGCTTAGATAAGGTGTGTTGGAAATATCCAGAGGCCAATTGACCAATCTGAGCAGGAGTAGTGTCTTCAACTCCCAAATCATCTTTCAACTTTTTTATTTGATTCTATTTTCCATGCTTGAGAGCCAAGATGTGGAAAAAGGAAGTGTTGTGGTCTCCTTCTTTCAACCATTGAATTCTAGATTTTTGTTTCCATAATATTTCCTCTTTTTTCAAAACTTTGTCCCATTATGTGTGGTAGTCTTTCTCTTGTTGACATGTCTGCTCACTGACATCCCCCTCCTCCATCCTTGTTTGGTTCACCTTAAGTTTACCAGAGAGCTCATGTTTCTGATGGAAAACATCCCCAAACACCCACTTATTCCAACCTTTGACCATGCCCCACTCCCTTTTTGTTATTTCCTTGATTTCATTTAAATTTTAACTATCTAGATTTATGTATCCTTTCTAGGAGTTTTCCCAAAAGGAGGATTTTTTTCCATTACCAATGATCCATGTTAGATGATTAGTTATTATTGCTTGGAAAGACATCATGAAGTTTCAAATGGCTGAGCCTCTTGGTGGATTTTGTAGTGAAAATTCTTTATTTTTCTCTAAAATCTAAATAATTTTGTTGTAGGATCTTTACCCACTTCTGATCAAAATTACAATACATGTTCCACAATAATTTTCCCCACAACGCCTCATTAAGTAAATTCCATTGTCTTAAACCCGCTCCACATGTAGATTTTAGTTGACATATTTTATCCCAAGCTAATAAAGGTGTCTTGTTTTGATCTTTACTGCCATTCCAAAAAACGTTCTTCAACTTTCGCTCTATGATGTTCTTTATTTTTGTTGGGATTTCCATACATGACATAAAATATATTGGGATTTCTGATATTACTAATTATTGGGAATATATTGGGATTTCCGTTGTCTTAAACTTGCTCCACATGTATATTTTGGTTGACATATTTTATCCCAATATAATAAAGGTGTCCTATTTTGATCTTTACTGCCACTCCAAAAAAAATCCTCATCTTTCACTCAATGAAGTTCTTTATTTTCACTGGGATTTCCATACACGACATGGAATATATTAGGATTGCTGATATTACTAATTTAACATCAAAATTTGGCCTATTGAAGTTAGCCATTTTCTCTTTTCATCTTTCCATCTTTGAATTGCATTTGTCCACTAATGCATTCCATTAATTTAGTTTTCTAATCCCTAAAAACAAGGGTATGCCTAGAAACTTACCTGGAAGGCTCCCAATTTTGATATTTAGTATCCTTGAGATATCTCTTTGTTTTCTCATAATTGTATTGAAAAATAAAATCTAATTTATGCCAGTTTATTTTTTGCCCCAAGGTTGAGCAATAAGATTCTAAGGTGGATTTAATTACTCTAGCTTCTTTTATATTAGCCTCTCCAAAGAGGATTGTATCATCAACAAATTGTTGATGCGTAGTTGCTTCTATTCATGGTGCCAATAATATTTAATCCTTTCTATCTTCCTTCATTTTTTAACCTTTTCTATGTTTCTTCCCAACACTTTGGCCAAAATAATGAATAACGAAGGGGATAAAGGGTCCCCTTGTTGTACTACCCTTGAAGTTGTAAAGAAGCCTTGAGGACTTACATTCACTAACATCAAACATATAGACGATTCTATACAATTTCTAATCTATCCTATTTTATTCCTTGTAAAATTCAAATTTCTCTATTATTTTCAAAAGGAATTGTCTATCCACTTGATCATATGCTTTCCTGATATCTAATTTCACTACCATCCTTTCAACTTTGGCTCTTCTAATTGTATGCATTGCCTCATGAGCAATAATAATACCTTCAAAAATAGATCTCTGTGGAACAAAGCCACTATGTTCTTCTATGATTATATGTGTTATTACATTCTTCAACCTATTTTCCATTACCTTAGATATTCTTTATAGATTGTATTACACAATGAAATCAATCTGAAATCATCAAATGATTCCATGACACTCTTTTTTGGGATGAAAGCAATGAATGTATTATTAAGATCATGTAAAACATATTCCTTTTTCCTTGACTCTTCCACTAACTTCAATAATTCATCTTGTATCACATCCCAAAGGCTTGATAAAAGCCAAAAAAAAACCCATTAGGTCTGAGAGCTTTGTTTGCTCCCAACTGAAAGGTTACATCATGAACTTCCTCCTTGGTGACTGGTTTTCTTAGGAGATCATTAAGGTTTTGATTGATAACCTCAGGGACAACTTGTAATATACTATCCCTTTCCCTTTCATTCATAATAACACATCCATTCAATAATTCTTGGAAATATCTGATAGATTCTATGTTGATATAATCTAGTTCTCTTAAAATTTCTCCTTTATTTTTAATTTCAAAGATCTTGTTTTTCTCCTCTTGAGTTTTGTTGAATTATGATTTTTTTTGTGTTTCTATCACCTTATTTTAACCAACATTACCATGATTTTTTCTGCCAAAAAGTTTCTTCTCATGCAAGAATCTCTTGGTAGCTAGAACTTAATGCTTTTTCTTGCACAAAGTTTTCTTCTTCCATTCCATGTGCTATAATTTCCCTTGTTCTTCTTTCAATCTAATTTTTTCTTCAAAAATATATTTGAAATGTGTTTTATTTTATTATTTTAACCGAATTTTAATGAATTATAGTTATTTAAAGAACTAAAAAGCCTTAACCCCATTTCCCTATGGGGTGTGATTCCACCAATGTTTTATATTCTCTCTTAAATCATCATCCCTTAACCATATTTTTTCAAACTTGAATGGGCATTTAATAGGAACAATATCCTGAATAATTTTTAAAGAGATAGGGAAGTGATCAAAACCTGAAATAGGTAAATAAGTAGATTCAAACATGCATGGAACCTCATTCCATTTTCCCACTATGAAAAATCTATCCAACTTTTCTACAATATTGGTGAAATCGCTCCATCTATTAGTCCAAGTGAACTTACCATATTTGGTTTCTAATTTGTGCTAATGACTATTAGCCACACAATTTTAGAAATATAATTGAACTTTGGAGATCAAGGTAGAACCACCTCTCTTTTTTGATCCATTAAAAGTCGCCTTAAAGTCACCTCCAATAATGGTCTTCACTTTCTCCAAATTCCTCAAAACTTCTGAAATTAGATTCCAAATTTCCCTATTTCTACTTATTACAGTTGGACCATATACGGTTAATAGGAAAAAGTAGTTCTTAATCAAAATACATTGAATCTTGATAAGTTGCTAGTTGGAATTATATGTGATCTATTCCACCTTAACAGTGATGGGGTTCTAGATAATCCCCAAACCCCTTGAAGCCCTAGTTGCTTCAACAAACAAACCTTGCCATTGTTGCCATTTTTGTATTAACAAATATGCTCCCTTTTTATCTAATTTAGTTTCCTATAATATTATAACATCTAGTCACTCTTGATCAAAACATCTTTTGATCAATCACCTTTTGTCAGAGGCATTATAGCTCCTGACGTTCCAGGATATGGTTTTCATGGTGACTCAGGAAGCGTGTTAGCCTTCCTAGATCTAAGTTTTCTCTAACCTTTTGCATTTCCTGCAAACTCCAATCTTATCTTGTTTGATTTTTTTCGTCTTTTCCTTTTCTCTGTCAATTTAGCTTTCCCCAACTTCAAAATGCTTTGTCTTAGTGTTCTTGTTTCAAAAATTCCTTCCTCATCCTCTTCAAAGGTGCTTTCCTCTTCCTTTAAAATTTCATTATGATCATTGTCTTGTACCTATTATATAGGCATTTGGAAACCATTCCTAGGGTCTCCTAGATCATTTTGAAATTCTATGTTAGTTAAAGAGTTTACTTCCATATATTTTAAAACACAAGCACCTTCCCCCAAGCTTGACCTCAACTGTGACTCTTCTTCGCAACCCATTCCTTTATAACTCTATTCTTATCTCTTCAAATTTCTAACTAAAACCTATTTAAGCTTTAATGGTTCTTTCACCTCATACACACCAACTATATTATTGGTTTCCTTGACCAACTCTATTTCCTTAAGATCCTTGCTTAGAAAAACCTCTAGGTTTTCTCTTACGTTCAAAATCTTCTCTAAGAAAACTTACTCATCTTCCTCCTCATTATTGTTAATTTGTAAATGGAACTTATCCTTATTGTGAACCATATCTTTACAATTTTTGCAAGTTTCTACAGATTCGTCTATTTCAATTTGCTGATTCCAAATACCTTCTTTTGTCCTTATTTCTATTACCTTTGGTAAAGGTGGAAAGGGCTTCAAATAATTCATAATATTATGTAAAGACTAGAGTCTCTTTCTGCTATTCGTTCATCTAATTTAACAAATCTCCTTAGTTTATTACCAATTTGTTCCAATGTATCTTTTTCCCAATATTCAATTGGAATATTATATAACCTTATCCAAGCTTGAACTTTTGACATTTCTGCTTTGAGAGGATTGAAATTTTGTGACCAATCTTTGATATAAAAGCCCCTCCCTTCTAGCATGTAAGGTTTGTTGTTTAAAATGCATTTTCTACTTCTCTTCGATGTACATTCCACTAGAAAAAAATCATTAGTGAGGGCTTTAAGTTTGGTTTCTGATCCCTAGTTTAGGTGACACCATTTTCTTATCTTGTCAAATGTTGGTCGATCACCAACCCATTTCAAGAAAAAAGATCTGGCTCTATTCCTCTTAATCAAGTCTTTCTACCCATTTGCATTTACTTCAAAAGAAATATATCTACCTTTAAAAGAAACATTTTGAGGGTTTTCTATACATGTTCTTGGCTGATCCATTTTAGGAATCCAAATGTGGTTAGACATATGTTGAATGTTATTATGAGGAGGGGGTTTTCTCCAATTAAAAACTCTGTTGAGACCCCAATATGCTTCATTTGGACTCCTTTGAGGATCTTATACAGACCTATAACTTCAAAATATCCCTCCCTAATTATTTTGAATATCCTTCCATCCCTAGTTAAATCTTCTTTGAAAGCCATCAAATGATCGATACCTATATTTTTTTGTGCCTATACAAGAACAACCATGTTGTAGCTCCCAGTATCTAAACCCTGCATTTCTTCCTCACAACATCATGATAGAAAACTATGAGATATCAATATTGAGTTATTATATTTATTTAAGAGTTGTTCTATTTTATTTTCATTGTTTATTTTGTTTTATTTGAAGAGTTATTTTATTTTATTTTATTTTATATACTTAAAAAAGTTATTTTATTGTTTTAAGTTTTTCTAAATATATAAATTTAATTTTTAATACTTTTTTTTAACACACACATCATTATACTTCATTTCTTGCTATCACTATAGTTACACCTCTCAATATAAAGATAATTTAGTCTATTAGTCTAACAAAATAAAAACCTATCATAATTGACAAAGCATTTCAATACAATTATGACCACACAAATAGTTGTCACTTGCCATGCACACTGCAAAAAACCATAATGATGTATATAATGGGGTAAGTGTAAGAAGTTAGGTCCACATTAAGGGGAAACAATTTAGGGAAAAATCATGAAGCAAAATGGCTATCCAATCACTAAAAACTAGATAGTTATTTTTTAGAAATAAATATCTACTTGCCATTACAAATAGATTCATGTTAAAAACTAATATTTTTTACAAAATATATACAAACTAAATATATATATATATATGTTCATAAAAAAGTATCCATTTTATTTTTACCTTTTCCCATAAACATTTTTCTACTATATTTTCACAATGCAATGACAAGAGCCAAGATAACACAAAAATATTTGTCTTTGGAGACCACTACACTACCCAATATTTTCCTCCCCCCTTCATGATTGCAAGCCATGTTTTTTGAGGTAGGTAGTGTAAGGAAGCTAAGGTAGTGAAACACCTTCCTACACTAATCTTGAGAGACAAGTAATGGAAAAAATCAGATCTTTACAATAGTTACAAAAACTAAACAAAAATAAACATAAATGTGATTCATACCAAAACACGGTGATTTACATGGGGAAAACCCTTTCTGGAAAGAACCCCAAACTCCAAAAGCTACCCAATATATTATTCAAAAATTAACAAGATTACAATATACTTGCAGATCAAGCTCTCTCAAGAGTATCACCAACTAGAGATTTGAAGGCATTTCAACATCTATTAAAATTTCACACACAACCTCCATCTCAAATACCTAATATATAAGAGAAAATACATGAAACTATCAAATGATATTTACAAAACAATGAGCTAAAACCGCCCACAAAGTGTTGCCCAACTTATCTCTAATAAAATATGTATTATGATGTTTCCAAACACACACCAAAACATGTAACTCCCCCTTACATCTCTTGTGTCCAAAACATTTTCATTTCCCAATTCGGGAGACCCAACTTTCAAAGGCCATAACATTTGATTTGATAATTCAATTGATGAATTGTTTGAACTGTTGGAAATCTTGTGAAATGCTCTATCAAGCTATAATTAGCTTCGCTAGCTACAACCACTTTCAAACCCAAAAATGACCTCTAAGGGCCTCAAAGTTGACTTTATAACTTTTGAAAATAAAGACTTTAATATCTTTAAATCTAGACATGTTCTTGCGACACAATTTTATCAACATGTTTATTTATCCATTTTGTAGCTTTGGAGAAAATTTAGAATCAATTTATGTTCAAATGTAAACTTAATATAACTAATAACCTTTTGTAGTTTCAAGGTTGAGACACATTTTTTCTAACTAGTATCTATTTTTCTTTTTTCCCACCCCCATAAGCTTTTTTCTTCTATATTTTCACAATGCAATGAAAAGAGCCAAGATAACACAATAAAATGTTTATCTTTAGAGACTACCACACTACCCAATATTTTCCTCCTCCCTTCATGATTGTAAGTCATGTTTTTTGAGGTAGGTAGTTCTATTTTAATGCATTTTTAGAGGGTTTAAGTTTTTTTTTTGGTTATTTTAGGGTTAAATTTAGGGTTTGAAGGATTAGGGCTTGGGCTTTATGGATTAGGATTTAGAGCTTAGGGATTATAATTTAGGGTTTAAATTTTTCATAGATTAGGGTTTAGGTTTTAGTAAAACTAGAGTAAATTTGTGTATTATTTAAATAAATTTACATTAGGGTAAATTTAGCATGTAAACTAGGATTTTTAAGAAAAATATATTTATTTAATTTTTATCATTATAATTGAGATAGATGTATAAATGTCTAAGATTTTATATTGGATGAAGTTATGGTTGATCAATCTAAAACCCCACCTAAAAACTTACCTCAAAATTTACCTCAAAATGTGCCTTAAAACCTACCTTAAACCCCACCTCAAAATCTACCTCTAAACTTGCCTTAAACTAATGAACAAAGGTTGAGAATAGAGATAACATTAAACATGGCCATAATACAAACCAAAATAGATCTATCTCATTATAATCCTCATATTACCCCTTTTTATATATGGTTTCCACTTCTATGTAAATATTGACAAATTGAGTTTAAAACATTGCTTTTCATTTGGATAGATTTCATCATTGGAGAGAGTAGAGTCCAAGTAGTTTTATTCAGATGGTTTGTCATACAAAGAAATAAAGGATTTGCATATTGTAGAGTAACTAGTAGCACCATATTTCATTGACCCTTTGATCCATCTCCCAATCCTTCCAATAAAAAGAAAAAAATCAAATGGTGGAGGCATGATGGGATTTCAACTAATTTTTGGAATTGCTGGCAAATGGTCTTTAACTATAGACCACACAATAATATTGAAGTGACATTATATTTTTTGAAATAATTATGGGCTAAGCTTGATATGGTTTTTAACCTAATTACTTTGATATGATATCATTCTAGGGTTTTGATGGTGGCATGCTATAGTTTAGAATTAGTGTATGTGTTGATCGAAATCGATAACTACCCATTCCACCTTTGGTTGCTCCTTTTGAATCCACTATTCCTTCCCTCTTCCACCAAAAGGGGATGATTGTAGTTGTAGAATCATTGAGCATAATATCATAGAATTTAACTCACCAAATGATCCAAATTATTCAAGTAAGTAGAAAGCATCAAGATGGTGTTAGTGTATCCAAAACTCAAGGCACAACAACTCCATTATGGAATTCACTGTATTTGTGTAGACATTGAAACCACTTGTGTTATGGTCCTTACACACCCACTTTAGGTATTGTAGCAAAGAAGGATATATTCTTCTCCAATTTTTTAGTGAATAATGGACCTACTAATTATATACACAAGTATTTCATGCATTTTATGTATAATAAATATTTATTTGTAATCTTTTTCTCAAAAATTAGATTAATTAATCATTGTAAACATTTTTTCTACATGTACATATTTTTCAAATTGGATTATAAATATATTATTTTGTTATGAAAAAGAGGGGTGATTCTTCAAGACTAGGTCATCTTGTGCCACCAACTATTCATCTATGTTGACCTTATACAATATACCAAAAAGTTACCCTCAACCTAGAAAATTTGTAATTAGTTAAATTAGATGTAATAAGGTTTTATATTTTTGTTGAAATTTGTACATTTTCAATTACTATAATTTTTTTAGCACTATAAGAAATTAATTTATATAAATTCATATTTTGTACCAGTAGACAAAACACAATCAACCAATAGAAACAATTGAACTCTAGAATTAAATTTAACCCTAAACTCTATAATAACTAAAATCTATCCCTTTGCATTTCTTCCACAGTTCATGACCAATATAATTTATTCATTTCTTGATTTCATTTTGTCTAATTATCTGTTGGCATATGAAGTCACTTTTATTGTTATTCCAATAATAACAGATAGTCGACATTGATATCTAGCAAGTGCGTCAGGTATGCACTTGTGAACAAAGGCCTGTTATACAATTGAAAGTTGTAATAAAGTTATAATTTTATTTTACTGAAGGTTGATGTGATAGGGGGTCCCTGGGGGTTGTCATAGCCCCATGAACGTCAAAGGTGCTTTTGGTGAAACTAGATTATTTTTTGGGACTCTATTTTTGGTAGTTTTGAAAAATGTTCGGCATGTAGTTGTATGAGTCACACTTTCTATTTTTGGAAAGTTTTTTTGACAAGGACTCTGCAACTCGAATTTCTTATACTTTGTTGAAGTCATGTTTTCTATAAACTTTTCAGAAGATTGTTGTTATTGTGAATTTCTTGAGAAATAAAATACAAAAGATCTTTGCCCATGGTTTTTTTGTGGTATAATTTTATTAGGTTTTTCACGTAAATACTATGTTAAAGTTGTGCTTATTATTTTTCTCTTTTTTATTCTACACTATAGTTGTATTACATTATCTTCACTATTAAGTTTTGCTTTGAATTCAATAAAATTGTGAGCAAAAAATCCACCTTTACAAGCCTCATAAATCCAAGCGGAAAAAAAATAACTTGAGAATTCATATGTTTATTAAGTCATTAGCTCTATATGGTCACTCCACTCTCAAATGTTCATGGAATTTTTCTTTACTATCTTGTCCATTCACTTGGATCATGATTTGATTACCTTAAATTAGCTTTTGAGGCTAACCTCCTTTAGTGTCTTTATTGAAACATAGTTGTGAGCCACTTGTGATTCCATGATACCTATTTTGATCTTACTATTTGAATGATATAAGCCAAATAAAACAAATTATATATCTTTATTTACATAATTGTTCATGTAAATTTTCCATCCTTGAAATATCCTAGAAAGATGTGTACACCTATGTTAGGGGCCAAATCACCTAGTCTCTCCACTTGGGTGACCATACAAAAATGGTATGGTATCATTCTAGACAGGTGGAAAGTCATCTACTCAACTAATAATCATATTGAACACATATAGAATAAAATCTAGGTTTCTTTGTGACCAATTTGTTGGAGTTGAGTTCCTTTAAACTTGTCCCCTTCAACAAGCCTCATTTAAATACAATATATATTATGCAATGACCATGGTTTGACCTCTAGTTTGAACATTTCAATATATTTTTCCATAAATTTCATGAATATACCTATTAAACTATACATTCTCCAATATTTTGTATAAAAATGTGTAGTTCAAAAGTGTATATTTTAATTTTTAAACTATAAAATATTTAATATCTCAAGTGAGGAGTCAATAAATAATAAAATAATTTCTATTTCTAATAAATATTTTTTATTATATTAATATTATTTTAATTTCTCTAAGATTTCATTTCTAGAGCCAATACAAGATGGTGCATGTAGTAAA
Source organism: Sequoia sempervirens (assembly GCA_007258455.2). NCBI lineage: Eukaryota > Viridiplantae > Streptophyta > Pinopsida > Cupressales > Cupressaceae > Sequoia > Sequoia sempervirens. The sequence goes on from VDFB02114420.1 coordinate 37,590, forward strand.
AAATGTTAGTTCTCAACACAAGTTATGATATTTGAAAAGAACCATAAAGTATATTATTTAATTACAATAGTTGGGAGGTCATGATTGTTCCACATTAGACCAACTACAAGATGCCATCAATCCCCCCTCTTCAAACACTCTTTCATCATTATTGGTGTGTAGAGTATTTGTACAAGTTTGCATTGTGTTAATATTTTACACATCAAATAAATGTAAATATGTTGGTTGAAAATATGTATAATTTTATATTTTTAAAATCTTTAAAATGCATGAAAACTAATAAATTAGGGGCCACAAAAGGTGTAGTTAATCATGAGTGGCTTGATAATACCACATTTTAAGATATATAATAGTGTTTTAAACAAGCTATATTTATGTAATTTAGGTCTTTTATACTTGCTTTCTTTTAATATTTAAGTTTAATTCATTTTATTTAAATGCATGGTATTGCACATACCACCTTTGTTAGTTCACCTATATAGGGTGAGGCACATGATGGTCATCTAGTGGTATGTACATCTAAAATATATTTAAATGACATGTTTAATGATTTTGTTTTGCATATTTTATTATAATGCATGCACTTGAGTAATTTTGAATGTTTATTCCACACTCATTTTTGTTGTAGTCTCCTGGATTTAGGAGAACATGAGACTTTGTACTAGGAGGAAGTGGTACACTATAGGAGGATAGAACTCTAGCTCACATAAAATAAGAGGCCTTTTGATTTTGGTGATGATAGGCTATAGTATCTATTTATGACATGTGAACATTATGATAATGCATTTCATACATTTATTTCATGGATTATTTCATATATTTATATTTTACTTTGATGTGTATATTTTAGATTTTTGGCCTCTGTCATGTATCTAGTTGCATGTGTGTGTTACTTTTCAACTCATAAATTAATTTCAATTTTAGTTAGTTTAAAGTAAATTTATTATAAAAATTAAAGTTTGATTGGTGTTTACTTACAAACTACTATTAGGATAGTGTGATATTTAATTGTAATTTTAATGTATTATTATTTTATTATTATTATCCTTGTTAACTTGGAATGTTCCTAGCATAATTACATTCATGAAGTAGTTGGTAATGGTGGTTACAAAGCCATTTTTAGCAAATTTCTCAACTTAGGTGCTATAATTGAGTATTGGAGCATCTTGTTTGTCATTGGTGGGTCATATATTCAATTTGGGTAGTGTATTTAGAATCCTACCTTTGAATGAAATATTATGGAGTTACAAGTCAATATGTTGTCTATTATTAGTATGACGACCACTTTTTCTACTCATAGCTCATTGGGAGTTGATTTTACTAATCTTAGAAGTTCCTCTTCATTTGGATGTGAGGGTTTTTTCATTTTACTATGGTTTGATGACATATTATTTTGGAAAATAATTTATGGTTTTCCTCTCCCATTTCTTTGTAAATTGGAGGCATGAGATACTATTTTAAGGAGTCATTTTACAAGTATACAAGTGCTTCCAATATACTACCAAATTGAAGAGAGTTAGAGTATTACATATATTATTTATTCTTGAAGGTTAATACATGCAAGCATTTAAATTCATCAAAATAGAAAGCATAAAGAACTTAAAAACATGAAATCGAAATCAAATAAAATCCTAGTCTACAAACTCCACTATAAACCTCAAAGTATGATATATCGATTTTTCTTTGGATGTGGATGCAATCTCAATAGCATAACACTTATAAAATGATGAGTGATTTAATTGACATATTGGACTTGCATGAATATGAACGAATGCTCCAAATGAAGAAGAAGAGACTATATTTATAGACTTGGGAGATGAGGATAAGATCGATCACCTAAGCTAACTGGAAAATTAGTGGAGTTATCTCAACTAAAAATTGGAAAATTTATATATGAGGTGATGAGGATATGATATTGGATTATTTATTGAATTGATGGATAATTATGCACGAGTTTTCTATCTGCAGACTAAGTTAACTTGTGAGGAGAGAAGAAGTTTATAAAGTGAATCAGAGTTAATTGATGATGGAAGAAAGAGTCAATTGATGATTCAAAAAATAGAAATTATTTTAAAAATGGAAATTAGATCATATTTAATTAAATAATTTAAAAATTATTTAATTAAATAGATAAATGGGAATTATTAATGAATAAATGATTTGTGATATGATAAATGGATGTAAGTAATAAATGATATATGATGATAATAAATTAATAATTAAGTGATGCAATTAATGATAATGGATTATGTGATGATTGATTAGGTTTTGACGATTAGGTGAACTAATTTTAGTGTCTATATTTTGCCCCTCTTTGAAGCAATGTTCAAAGTGACATTGTTTCAAAGAAAAGAAAATTATCTAGGAAGAATAAATAAAAGAGATGAAGATGATGACATGCTCCAATCAAGTGAGAAATGAAAGAAAAGATAAGATGATTGATGCACCCTCAAGAGATTATCAATTCATAATATACATGGGTTATCTCTTGAAAAAATAAAGATGAAGAAAATGTTAGATGAAATTTGGAAAATGATGGATGAAAAAGATTAAAATATGGATGCAAGAAATATGACTATGGATGAAATGATGATGTGTTATGTTGAATTTGAGATTAGCAACCTTTATTTTTAATATAGAAATGGATTTTATGCACCAAGGTATATAAGACTAAGGTGACAATTATGTATCCAATGCATAGAATAAATCTCAAAAAAAACAAACAAGAGGATGCCCCAACACTCGCTAGGCATTTGATGTTCTTAATAGATCTATGATGAGATAAATAACAAACATGGTACATAGAAACAATAAACCTTGCCCCAATGTATACTATTCATAGAAATCCATGATATGAAATGATCATGGTGACCTTGAGTAGGAATAGTAGGTCAAAATTTAAGGAAAAATAAAAAATATAAAGATAAAAAAGATAAACTAAAGAAAAAGACATGTAACAATCAACATAAACAATAATAACATCTCATGCCAAGGTATGGAAATGACTAAAGGATGGATTTAGATCATGTTTGGATTTGGGAAGGAAACATCTCGTATAAGAAAAGCATCTAGTTTTGGGAGGGAAACATCCCATATAAGATGATTGATAGACTAAAAGGAGATCTTCACAATGGCAAAGAATGCGATAGTTGTATGTATCAAGGTTGATGCATATCTCTAAGGTTGTACATTTAAGGTACATGTTTTAGGTATGTTGGTTTGAATGTTTGAAAGAACATATCAATGTTTGATGCTTATTTGTGTTTTATTGATGGGTTTGTGGGAAATTGCATGTAGCTTGTCAACTGTGGAAGGTATCTTAGTCACTAAATGAGCCAAAAGGTATAGACCAAGACTTATTCCAAAATAGGATGTAGTCACCTGCCCCCAATGTATAACAAGGTGCAAAATAGAATGGATGGAAGACTTGACTAAATGACATGGAAATAGGATGAGAAAGTGGATGAGGACCTACAATATGGAAAATTTTAGTTTATTAAACATCATTCCTATGAGTAGGTTTTCACCATGGTACTTGTCCAAGGTGCCACCAAAGGTAGTTTTCACTAGAGGAAATTTTTATCATTACTATTTTTTTTGTATTTTTTTCATTTTTTTAATTTTTTTGGATGACAAACATGATACCTATTTTACTGAAGGTAACTAATGATATTAAGACACCATTGATCTAGACATTATAACTTTAGAAAACATGTTTTGAAGATCTTGGTGGCTAAGATAATACCATTAGTGTTTACACCATAGATATTTTTTTACACCTCTTTTACTACAATAGAAGCCTTTATCAAATTAATGTATCTTAGTAAAGTGACTTTGAATTTGCTTTGATATGATGTTTTTCTAGGGATAATGAGATGGAATGATTGATGGATAAAATATTTATGGTGTATGTGAGATAGGTTGAGAGGTAAGGTATAATGATAAAGGTATTTACAAATGTCATGGTATAATGAATTGTTGGGACCAACAAGTTCATGAATGCATTTTAATTTTGGGACGTCATATATGGGGACCAAAAGACCCTTGACATAGAATTTACAACAATGAACATTATGTGGCATGTAAAAAAGGGATTCAAGTAAGGGAATGATATTTTCTCTTTTATGATTAACTCAAGGTATTGATTTTTCCACTTTGAAAATTTTAAGGGAAGGTTGAGTTCCTTATCTAGTGATGCCTCGAAGAGGTTTTTATCAATAGAATCATTCAAGATTATGAAACTCGACCTATTCCTTGAAATGAGTTGTTGGATCTAATTCTATGTCAAAAAAATTGTTAAGGTCATTGGTTATAAAATATTCATGGAGTCCCATGAATTCAACTATAGATTTATCATTTTCAAATATTTTCAATGACAAGGACCTTGTTGGTCCCAAGAAATAAGGTTTGGATAAACAAATGGAGGATCAATGGAAGGTGTAATTGTATGTTCAATAGTACAAATGTTTAGATCATTAAAGATGGAAGTGAAGTCAACAAAGGATTCTTCAAATTCCTATAATTTGACACTCTTATCAATGGGAAAGGCTCCTACCATAGTATCAAAGGTACCATTGATATCATAGGATTCTTCCATTAGAGTAATATATCCTAAACTAGATCTTAAATAATTGACCTTGATAGTGATTGGTTCAAAAGGACCTTGTTCATGTAGTCCTAATCCTTTTCATTTATATCTCATGTTCTTAAAATTTTTGAACGCCTTAGGATATGTGTCCTAAACAAAGCATGGTGAAAATTATTTTTCTCTATATAACCATTCATTTACGTCACTATCTATGATTTCATCATCAATGAAGCCTTTTTGTATAAAATTGGTTGTACCACATTAGATGATCTTGGGATTTTTATTCTATTTATTATTTTGTAGTTTTCCATAAGGTTTCAAAGAAAGAGGAATTTGACCAACATAAAAGTCATTCTATATCTCATACTCCCCACACCCCTTGTCTATGACCTTGACCTTGACTAGGGAATTAGATGATGTTGATGCTAAAGTATTAGGAACAACATATGATAGAGATGGAAATTATAGTGGAGGGATTGAAACATTTGAAATAGGACAGTGAAGTGATTTATTGTAGGGACCTTCCAATAATTTTTAGTATTGTAAGGGATTAGGATCTACTAGAACTATGACATCTACACCATCGTGCAAAAAATTGATATATTGATGGTAGTTAGACAGGAAATCTCACATGACATGGAACCATGGGTGAACAAGGAGGGTGTTATATGAAATTTCAAGGTTAAGAACTTGCAATAATTTATTTTATAAGACTAGAACAACTTGGATTGGAAGCTAAATTATGCCTTCAAATTCTCTTTTTGCTTCATCATATGCTATGATAGTTATGGTTTTTTGGACTTCCATGTTATCATCTTAATATCCCATTTTTTATGAGCTTGAATGTACAAAAATTTAAACAAGACCCATAATATATAAGGATTCATTTAACTTTATATTTTTTGATAATACCCTCTTTATGAAGCACTCTCTCTATTATGTGGGATGGTTGTAGAGATGACATATAATTTGGAGTAAAATAAAGTTGATATGAAGAATATAAGTATCCTATGAGGGATTGGAATTGGTTAGGATTTATATTACTAAGAACTTGTGACTCTCTCAAAGCTTTATCCAATATTCTCCTAAAAAGAGGTGACAATCTAAGAAGATCCAAAATAGAGATTTGTGTTAGAGTCTTTCTAAGATGCTCAAGGAAATCATCATGGGTAGCTTGTCGAGAGGACAAGGGTGTCCCTTGAATAGTAACTTAACCATGCCTAATAGTGACAACATAATTAGGTGTTCTAACAATGTTGATTTGAAGATTGATCTCTTCAATATGACTGACTACTGAGTCATATGAGGAGGGTGTATCATGAATATTATTTGATTTATTATTTTAGTTTGAACCTTTATTAGATGTTGAGGGCTATTTTTGGTCATACTTAGGAAATGGCTCCTAGTGAATATCTAATTGCTCATTAGGCGAAGAGTTTGGAGGACCTTCCATAATAAGTTTGTCACGATCAATATGATCTTGGACATAGTTTTTGAGTTGTATACACTTTGAAAGGGTATGATCTTTAACATGATGGAATTTACAATATTAATTTTCTTGATACCACGTGGGTCTTGGTGTGATTTTATCAAAGCATTTAGTGTATGGATATATAATCATGTTGTCTTTGGAAATTTTTTCAAACACTATTTCTATATGCTCTGTTAAAGGAGTATAATTACGTCATTGATTTATAGGGGTCTTGATGGCCCTTGTGATATAGAAACATGAGTTTGTTGTTGTAGCATCATAGATTGTAAACCTTGACAATTTCACACTATTTTTCCTCCCCTAGATTATTGAGACTTATTGGATCCCTAATTTCCTAAAATTATGTATTCTAGAGCCCATTTGTACCACTTTTCAATAAATTACAAGCATTGAATAAATGCATCCAATCCATATGTCACCCTCGACACTTAATATTGAGAATTTGGGCTAGGACCCATTCACCCAAGGGTGAATGGTTCCCCTTTCTTAGCCAAGACCCAATTTTGGACATGTCAGAGTGGCCATTTTAACATTTCAAATTTCAAATGTTGGCTATCGAGATCTAATTTTTAGGAAATTAAAATAAATGCTTATAAATACCTAGTTATTGCATCATTTGAGATCCATCTAGAAAGAGGTGAACATTAAGAGCATTCAAGAGCAAGTCAAGAGCATCATTTTAGAGTATTATTGCAACAATTCAAGATCCAAGCATCATG
>VDFB02114421.1:0-77750 GCA_007258455.2 Sequoia sempervirens
AAAATAAAATTGTATAATTTGGGATGCATATGATTTAACGATAACAATGTATCATAAATAAAATGGTTCTAGGAAAATTCACCGTCAACAATTCATCATCATGATAAATTTATTTGGTGGAAAATTCACCACCAACAATTCATCACCATGATAAATTTGTCGTATGTTGGTAAAAAGTGATTTTTCTAGGTGATTTAACTAGTTAAAATGTTAATTGTTTATCACGATTTGTGCACCATAATTTTTTTTTCTTAAAGAGTGCTTAATAATTTAAATTTTTTTCACTTAATCATTTAGATTTTGGAATTTTATTAATGGTTAACATTTTTTTTTTGGGTTTATCTTGTGATATTTTCTTAGGTTTATCTTGTGAGTTTTTTCAAGTATTAAAGATAAAAATATTCTCTAATCTTTGAAATGGATAGGAGTTATGGAACAATTTTTAGACATGTGTTGAGGTGTTGACATGCATGTTACTTTTCATTTATTCCCTTCATATCATGTATATCGCTCTTGTTTATTTTCTTCCCCTTTCATCCTATCACTCTTTATTAATGGGACTTTATTCAAGTCTCTCTATTTTCATCACCATTTTTTTGTCAATAATCTCATCATTCCCTATTCAATAGCTTTTCTCCATTTACATTTCCTCTCTATAAGTTTCTAGAAAATGTGTGGCTTCATTATTTTGAACCAGAAAATGAGTTATAAATAGGATGTTTTTTATAATTTTCATTGCATCATTTTGTGTATTTCTTCTATTCAAGTAGATGCTCTAAAGTCACTCCCTATTTCCATGAACAAACCAAGTCTACAATCCAATTCCCATATCATAGAGCCTAGACTACAAGTGCTAATTTTAAAAATCTATCTTTAAGGCTATAGTAATAACACCAATGGTGCAAGAGCAATTCTGATCTAATATTGGAGGAAATGAGGAATGAATTGATGGTTGAACACTTAAATAGAAGTGGTTTTCTTCATCTTTTTGTATAAGATTGGTAGGTTGAGAGGCATGTGTGAATGATAGAGCATAAAGGAAAAATTGGATACATTGGCCCAATGTGAAGCACCTTACATTTTACTTTGTGATAACTAACTAATCATGACTTGCACCATCTCAAAGGCGTGTGGTATTCATCCCAGTTTTTCATGATTTAATATACATAGAAAAATTGAAGATTAAACTATTTAGTATTTAACATACATTGCTTATTTAGAATGTATCTAGAAAGGTCGATTTATATATTGGTGTTCAACTAGATGTCACAAACATTGAAGAAGACTATATCATGCCTCTTTTATTGCGGTCCATGATCTAAAACCTTAATTGCACCATGTTTGTCAACTATTATTGATTTAAATAGTGCATAGTTCAAATTATTACATAAACATTAATACAAAAGGAATTAAGCATTTATGAAGTGCAAAGGGTGTGTAAACCAACATAGCGTGAGTGAAGAGGACCAATATTCATGAATATATGTAAGTACCACATCTATAAATTCATAGCACCATAGATCAAGGGTGCATTTCTAGAAAGTAAATAGAAACTCATAATTTACTATTATTGAGTGTGTTACAAATACTTTAGTATAAATTATTGTGCCTAGCGAGTGTTGAAGAATGCCAAGATAAAAGAGCTCGAATGGATAACCTTCCACAAGTGAAAATATGAGTACAATAATATGTCTATCAATATAAAATGAAGAGTGCAAATATGCAATGATCAACCTTGCATATATAGACAAGGATGAGGAGGTGAGAAGGTAGGAGACAATGACTGACTACCCGTCCAAAGATGGGACACTTGTGAGCTCACTTGATGAGTGTGTAAGCAAGTGTCAATAGGTGTCTCAAGTGATGAGGACACATATCTCAAAGCTATGAAGTGAGACAAAAGCAAAATGAACCTAAGTAAACTTAAGCTAGGTGTGAATAGGTCAATCCTAAAAGGGTGATTAGCTTTAGAAGTAGATAAATAATGACTCTATTTACACTTAGGACACCCCCCTTAAGTGCAACTTAGGGAATAATGTATGCACTAATGATGAATCCCAGCTATGAGGCCATGTTAGATATTCATGTACAAATTTCTCGGAAAGTGGAGTAAAAGAGAAAACCCTCTGAGAAATAAAACTTCTCTCCAAAAGAGAAATGATGAAAATACAATAGAATGTACAAGTGAAGAAGATAAGTGATAGATGGAGAACTCATCATGACCTTGTGAGGACTACTATTACAATGTACAATGAATGTTCCCCCCATAAGAGAGAAAAGAAAGACGGTCTATGTGACCCTCCTCCCGACCCCGCCCTCGCCCCCGCCCAACCCCCACCTCTCCCTCACACCTCCCGCCCGCCCGCCCACCCGCTCGCCTGCCCGCCCGTCCAGAAAATGTGAGGTAATGAACTTCATGTGAAGAAATGCTTCCTCCCAAATCTGACAAGAGAAAAGAAACCATTCAGCCTCCCCTCAAATGATGCTTGTAATGTTGGTAGATGCTCGACATTGGATGTTGAAGATGATCCATGATCCCTGAACAATATTTCTCCCCTTGGGAAGAAACAACACAACAAATGTGTGCAATATGACTTCTCATTCCTGACAGGAATATGCAAGAAGTAAGATGAATGTCTTTGAATTATGCACGTGATCCAAAAACTTATATGATGTCAATGATACCTTTGAATGGTGCTCTCATTTTCCTCCTGATGATAGATCAAAGAGTGTGATCCAAAACGTTGATGCAAAAAATTAACACACAATTGAATCCAAAAATATTTTACAATTAAACTATGGTTAGTTAAATACAAACTGTCAAGATTACATAAATCTTCCCTCTGTTTTTCATCGGAAATTATTTCTTTAGGATGCGATTTCATTTTTTCTTCTCAGTTCTCCTATCTCATCAAGAAGACCATGCTAGATGATCGCCTGCTCTGTGGAGTATTTTACATCTCCAAAATAAAAACACTCAAAACATAAACTCAATTTGTCCCTTTGTCCGCCTGCTGAGAAGAAGAGAAACAATTAGTCCCTCTCCATGAATTTCCTTCATAATTTTATATCTGAAACTCAAATTTTCAATTAATATTACCTGTGGAGAAGGAAGAAAGACGGTAATTTGAGGGGAGCGTGGGGAAATTGGGGCAAACGCTTCCTTATGGTCGTATACGATAAGCTCTGAGAAATTCAGAGGCTGACAGCGTACTCCCATCAGAATGTTTTTCTGCCACAGAAAATCGCCGTCTTCGGTTTGGCGCTATCATATCCCTCCGATTCCTCTTTCTCGCTCCGCCGCCATTTCTTACTCAAAAGGAGGCCTTTGTTGCTCAGAGTGTTGATGAGAGCTCTGCCTCTCCCATCGGCCGGCAGCTTCCAATTCCCCAAACAACCCGGCGGCGCCTCCATGAAACCCCTGCCGTGGCGGCTCTTGTAGCGGCTTTTAAATTCCTTAGCGCAGAGCGCCGCCGCCACAGTTGCCGCAGCGAACACGAATACGGCCACTGCTAGAAAAGCCGCGACGCTGGATGAATGAGAGGTGGTCACCCGTCCAATTTCCACCATTTGAATCCACCTCGCCATTTAGGGTTTGGTCGAATTGGTTTAGACTAAGCAACTTATCTGTAAGAGATCAGTTGTTCCAAACCTGGCTTACGTTTATAACACAAACTAAGAATTATAAAAACAGCTTTTACGATTCAAAATTATTATTTCTCTTGTACAAAAAAATCCACCTCGCCATGAACTGAAACAGACTAAGAGTTACAGAGGCCTCAGAACTACTACTTCTACTCTGAAACTAAAAAATTGCTCACTCTGGGATTCGATCACCCGACCCCACCAAATATAAATCTCCCCACAACTCGTTCATTAATTGACTCCCGACTCACTGTTTATAATCTTAAAACTCCAGTAACTCGAAAAGTCTTTCGAGTCACCCGAAAGACTTGACTTTATTAATTTGTACATTATTTTATTTTAGAATAAAATCGTTTCAGTCCAAATTATAATAGCCCGTAAGTCGTAACGCGTTTCACGATGGCAGACATTCTATTCTAAGTTATTTTAGTAAAACTTGCTTATGCAATGTTACTCGGTTTTTTTGGGCGAAGGCAGAGCGTCAATTTTACGTTGATGAAACCGCGTCCCCTACTCTAGTTCAGTCAAAATGGAAATTCAAATTTTCCACATAAATAGTTTTCCAACATTATGAAAGATTCAAAACCACTATTTAGAGCTTCATAAGGAAATGGTTTGTACTTTGTAGGGTGCAATATCTCGAAGATTCTATAAATAGGATAAGAAATTAAGTGGGTTTGATTTTGGGTGAAATTTTATGGTTAAGCGAATTTGAGTCAGTATATTAAGATGGATTATCACTCATGACATCTCAATGCTTGACTTCTATGAGTATCACCTAGATGTAAAGATCTCAAGTGGATCATTTATGTTTATTAGAAACAGGTTTTTATGAACTACTCTATTCATAAATATGGGTCCATTACTTTGACTCAAAAATTACATAATTAAATCCTTATAAAACGTCACATAATGTATAATTGAAATCCATGATTTTTTTTATTTTAACATTTATTTAATTTCTAAAATAATTTATTGTATTTCAAAATAAAGAAACAAATTGTGTATGTCAAATTAAGTTTATGGTGCTCATTCATTAACAATATATGCTTTACGATGCCATATTCCATGTGAAAAAAACAAATATGTTGTGAAATATGCTTTAAGAGTGTCCCTAACATCCCCTCCTCTTTCTAATAGGTGTCAATCTCCTATTCAAGTGCGTTGACATAGAAGTAGTCAAAATACTTATCTAGGTGTGATGATTCCCATACTTCTTAGCATGTAGACCAAGGAATTCTACAGGTAATTTAATAGCATATTATATATATATTTGTATATGTATGTATATATATTAATATATATATATATATATAGATTCTTCAAAATGAATGCTGCAATCGGGCAAATTATTTTCACAAAAAGCTTTCTATAGGAAGTATTTATGAAATTTCAATTTCCCAACCAAATAAAACTAATTGGGAAAACAAAACAAAACAATAATCTTCTACAGGAAGATCTTTTTCTATACAAACAAGATTTTCCACTAATTTTGACAGGAAGATTTTAAATTCATTCCTATAGAAGCTTTAAAATTTTCACGGCAATTTTACAAACACAACAATCTTTCATATTTACAAAACATATTAAAGCTTCTACAGAGATAACATATTATTTTGTACAGGCAATCTTTCTAATTTGTATAACAATAAAAAACAATTTAAATGTTTCTAGATGCTTGAGGAAATACTGTTTGAAGTAGAACTTATTTTCTCAATCTTTCAACAACTAATTTTCAACAACCTTTTTTCCAAAATATATTTCTTCATTGCGTGAAATAGCCTCTTTCCTCTTTCATGCAAATATTATTTCTGAGGATTAATTCCCAACAACAGTGTTTAATTTGTTCTAACACATCTCACAAATAAAATACCTTTCCCAAAACAAATCACAGATATTTCCTCTAAGATAATTACAAGATATTTATGCATTTAATAATTCAAAATTCACATATTAATTTCTAATTAAATTTAATCTAATCAATTTAAACACTTTATAAAATAAATTTAATCACAAAGATTAAATCACTTTACAAAATAAATTAAATTTAATTAATTAAATCAAATATAAAACTTCTAACAATATTAATTAAGATTAATTAAATAATCACATAAAAACATTTTAATCATTAATTTCCCATAGAACATACTTTGCAAAATAAATAAACAAGGCAAATGTGGACAACATAACAACTAAGCATACCAAACAAAGATTGACGACACACTGTGACAAGGGTTTTGGTGAGCCCTCGCATGCGAGTGATGCAATCTTGTTCCCTTCACCAATACAATGTTATATCAAAACTGACCAAACTAAAACATCAATTAACTACAAATGAGCATTTATCAATATAAACTCAAATAATCAACTATGCTAACCAAAAAGCATGTCATAATAAAAAATCATCCATAAAGTGTATTCAATTCCAAAATATTTATGAATTTATTATATTTCTATATTTTTAGTATCTAAAATATTATGAATGCTTATATTCTCCATTGTTTTAAGATAGGATTGTTTATTTTCTATTTCACTTATAAATTATTATTTTTTACAATCCGTAAGAATGATAGTAAAAGTTCTTTTAAAAATAATAGAATCAACTTTTTCCTCACTTCATGATTCATATATAAATAAATATACAACAAATTAGTAATAAGTAGATGAATTTTAAAATATTCAATATAATGAAATCTAAATATTTAACACTTGTTAGTAAGTTTTAAAATTATAATAAAACTAAATATAATTATTTTATAAAGAAGCATATTTTAATTTTAGAAGGGTATATTTAATTGAAATTACTTTTTTACAATCTTAAGAATGATAGTAAAAGTTCTTTTAAAAATAATAGAATCAACTTTTTCCTCACTTCATGATTCATATATAAATAAATATACAACAAACTAGTAATAAGTAGATGAATTTTAAAATATTCAATATAGTGAAATCTAAATATTTAACACTTGTTAGTAAGTTTTAAATTTATAATAAAACTAAATATAATTATTTTATAAATAAGTATATTTTAATTTTAGAAGGGTATATTTAATTGAATTTAATTAGTTAGGGTATTAAGAAAATAGTTTTTTTTTTATATAAATTTTTATGTAAAACAAATTGGTTATTTTTTATTAATAATTTTTTCACTATTTTTTATATTAATGCAATTTAGAGATTAATTTTTTTCATATTTAATATTACATTTTTAAAAATATTAAAGATTTAATAATATTTTTTATATATTTTTATAATATATTGATATTAGAAATATGATCAAAATTGTATAAATAATTAATTTAATTTTTATAAATATTAAAGATTAAAGAATTGGAAATACAAATCAAAATTGTATGAATAATTTACTTCTTTCAGATAGGAGTCAAAGATTACTGAATATCCATTTTACCAAAATCACTTAGAACATTATTCTGATCTCATCCCTTAAAAACAACATAAACGTAACTTAAAAAAACATGATCCCTAATAAACTTTACAAATCATTGAAAACCGCAAACTACTTTACTTTATTTAAACTTTTATATTAAAAATTATAATAAATTGTATAATATAATTAAATAGAGTTTCCAACTATATCCATTTTGAATGGTTGAAAAGGAAGATGTTGACTTCAATGGTTGTATATTTGCGTTGAAAGAAATTCATCTAGAACCACATCTCCAATAACGTGATATTTAGGGCAAATTTAATTAGTATTCCACATAAAACATGTTTTTCAAGGAAAGGGAAAGTGTGTGGATTATGATAATAAGTGAAGGATTTTTGCATAACAAATTAGATGGTATAATTTGCATGACCCATTCTTTCTCTCATAAAACTAAGTTGTTAGCCATGAGATTTAACTAGTACTTTTTTTAAAGTAAACGTTGTAAGTTGTTTGTCATGCATTTCATGCTTATATGTGATTCTTTTGATATTTTTTTCTATGATGATAATTTAAATAGATTCAAGGATTTGGGGGCTTAAAAAAGTTTGTCATTTATTGTGTAGTTTATAATATAATAATAACAATGTATTTGTCAAAAATAAAATTGTATAATTTGGGATGCATATGATTTAACGATAACAATGTATCATAAATAAAATGGTTCTAGGAAAATTCACTGTCAACAATTCATCATCATGATAAATTTATTTGGTGGAAAATTCACCACCAACAATTCATCACCATGATAAATTTGTCGTATGTTAGTAGAAAGTGATTTTTCTAGGTGATTTAACTAGTTAAAATGTTAATTGTTCATCACGATTTGTGCACCATAATTTTTTTTCTTAAAGAGTGCTTAATAATTTAAATTTTTTTCACTTAATCATTTAGATTTTGGAATTTTATTAATATTTTTTTTGGGTTTATCTTGTAATATTTTCTTAGGTTTATCTTGTGAGTTTTTTCAAGTATTAAAGATAAAAATATTCTCTAATCTTTGAAATGGATAGGAGTTATGGAACAATTTTTAGACATGTGTTGAGGTGTTGTTATGCATGTTACTTTGCATTTATTCCCTTCATATCATGTGGCATGTTGCTCTTGTTTATTTTCTTCCCCCTTTACCTCTATCACTCTTTAATGAGTTTTATTCAAGTCTCTATATTTTCATCACCATTTTTTATCCAATAATCTCTATCATTCTAATTCTCAATAGCTTTTCTCCATTTACATTTCCTCTCTATAAGTTTCCTTCAATTTTATTTTAACAATTGAGTCTCTATTGACTTCTTCAACTTCTTACATGTCTATTGTTTCTAGAAACTTTGTGGCTTCATTATTTTGAACCAGAAAATGAGTTATAAATAGGATGTTTTTTTATAATTTTCATTGCATCATTTTGTGTATTTCTTCTATTCAAGTAGATGCTCTAAAGTCACTCCCTATTTCCATGAACAAACCAAGTCTACAATCCAATTCCCATATCATAGAGCCTAGACTGCAAGTGCTAATTTTAAAAATCTATCTTTAAGGCTATAGTAATAACACCAATGGTGCAAGAGCAATTCCGATCTAATATTGGAGGAAATGAGGAGTGAATTGATGGTTGAACACCTAAATAGAAGTGGTTTTCTTCATCTTTTGGAATAAGAGTGGTAGGTTGAGAGGCATGTGTGAATGATAGAGTATAAAGGAAAAATTGGATACATTGGCCCAATGTGAAGCGCCTTACATTTTACTTTGTGATAACTAACTAATCATGACTTGCACCATCTCAAAGGGGTGTGGTATTCATCCCAGTTTTTGATGATTTAATATACATAGAAAAATTGAAGATTAAACTATTTAGTATTTAACATACATTGCTTATTTAGAATTTATCTAGAAAGGTCGATTTATATAGTGGTGTTCAACTAGATGTCACAAACATTGAAGAAGACTATATCATGCCTCTTTTATTGCGGTCCATGATCTAAAACCTTAATTGCACCATGTTTGTCAACTATTATTGATTTAAATAGTGCATAGTTCAAATTATTACATAAACATTAATACAAGAGGAATTAAGCATTTATGAAGTGCAAAGGGTGTGTAAACCAACATAGCGTGAGTGAAGAGGACCAATATTCATGAATATATGTAAGTACCACATCTATAAATTCATAGCACCATAGATCAAGGGTGCATTTCTAGAAAGTAAATAGAAACTCCTAATTTACTATTATTGAGTGTGTTACAAATACTTTAGTATAAATTATTGTGCCTAGCGAGTGTTGAAGAATGCCAAGATAAAAGAGCTCGAATGGATAACCTTCCACAAGTGAAAATATGAGTACAATAATATATCTATCAATATAAAATGAAGAGTGCAAATATGCAATGATCAACCTTGCATATATAGACAAGGATGAGGAGGTGAGAAGGTAGGAGACAATGATTGACTACTCGTCCAAAGATGGGACACTTGTGAGCTCACTTGATGAGTGTGTAAGCGTCAATAGGTGTCTCAAGTGATGATGACACATATCTCAAAGCTATGAAGTGAGACAAAAGCAAAATAAACCTAAGTAAACTTAAGCTAGGTGTGAATAGGTCAATCCTAAAAGGGTGATTAGCTTTAGAAGTAGATAAATAATGACTCTATTTACACTTAGAACACCCCCCTTAAGTGCAACTTAGGGAATAATGTATACACTAATGATGAATCTCAGCTATGAGGCCATGTTAGATATTCATGTACAAATTTCTCGGAAAGTGGAGTAAAAGAGAAAACCCACTGAGAAATAAAACTTCTATCCAAAAGAGAAATGATGAAAATACAATAGAATGTACAAGTGAAGAAGATAAGTGATAGATGGAGAACTCATCATGACCTTGTGAGGACTACTATTACAATGTACAATGGATGTTCCCCCCATAAGAGAGAAAAGAAAGACGGTCTATGTGACCCTCCTCCCCACCCCGCCCTCGCCCTCGCCCTCGCCCTCGCCCACCCCCCACCTCTCCCTCACACCTCCCTGCCCGCCCGCCCGCTCGACCGCCCAGAAAATGTGAGGTAATGAACTTCATGTGAAGAAACGCTTCCTCCCAAATCTAACAAGAGAAAAGAAACCATGCAGCCTCCCCTCAAATGATGCTTGTAATGCTGAACAATATTTCTCCCCTTGGGAAGAAACAACACAACAAATGTGTGCAATATGACTTCTCATTCCTGACAGGAATATGCAAGAAGTAAGATGAATGTCTTTGAATTATGCACGTGATCCAAAAGCTTATATGATGTCAATGATACCTTTGAATGGTGCTCTCATTTTCATCCTGATGATAGATCAGAGAATGTGATCCAAAACGTTGATGCAAAAAATTAACACACAATTGAATCCAAAAATATTTTACAATTAAACCATGGTTAGTTAAATACAAACTGTCAAGGTTACATAAATCTTCCCTCTGTTTTTCATCGGAAATTATTTCTTTGGGATGCGATTTCATTTTCTCTTCTCAGTTCTCCTATCTCATCAAGAAGACCATGCTAGATGATCGCCTGCTCTGTGGAGTATTTTACATCTCCAAAATAAAAAACACTCAAAACATAAACTCAATTTGTCCCTTTGTCCGCCTGCTGAGAAGAAGAGAAAACAATTAGTCCCTCCATGAATTTCCTTCATAATTTTATATCTGAAACTCAAATTTTCAATTAATCTTACCTGCGGAGAAGGAAGAAAGACGGTAATTTGAGGGGAGCGTGGGGGCAATTGGGGCAAACGCTCTCCCTTATGGTCGTATACGATAAGCCCTGAGAAATTCAGAGGCTGACAGCGTACTCCCATCAGAATGTTTTTCTGCCACAGAAAATCGCCGTCTTCGGTTGTGGCGCTGTCATATCCCTCCGATTCCTCTTTCTCGCTCCGCCGCCATTTCTTACTCAAAAGGAGGCCTTTGTTGCTCAGAGTGTTGATGAGAGCTCTGCCTCTCCCATCGGCCGGCAGCTTCCAATTCCCCAAACAACCCGGCGGCGCCTCCATGAAACCCCTGCCGTGGCGTCTCTTGTAGCGGCTTTTAAATTCCTTAGCGCAGAGCGCCGCCGCCACAGTTGCCGCAGCGAACACGAATACGGCCACTGCTAGAAAAGCCGCGACGCTGGATGAATGAGAGGTGGTCACCCGTCCAATTTCCACCATTTGAATCCACCTCGCCATTTAAGGTTTGGTCGAATTGGTTTAGACTAAGCAACTTATCTGTAAAAGATCAGTTGTTCCAAACCTGGCTTACGTTTACAACACAAACTAAGAATTATAAAAACAGCTTTTACGATTCAAAATTATTATTTCTCTTGTACAAAAAAATCCACCTCGCCATGAACTGAAACAGACTAAAAGTTACAGAGGCCTCAGAGGCCTCAGAACTACTACTACTCTAAACTAAAAAATTGCTCACTCTGGGATTCGATCACCCGACCCCACCAAATATAAATCTCCCCACAACTCGTTCATTAATTGACTCCCGACTCACTGTTTATAATCTTAAAACTCCAGTAACTCGAAAAGTCTTTCGAGTCACCCGAAAGACTTGACTTTATTAATTTGTACATTATTTTATTTTAGAATAAAATCGTTTCAGTCCAAATTATAATAGCCCGTAAGTCGTAACGCGTTTCACGATGGCAGACATTCTATTCTAAGTTATTTTAGTAAAACTTGCTTATGCAATGTTACTCGGTTTTTTTTGGGCGAAGGCAGAGCGTCAATTTTACGTTGATGAAACCGCGTCCCCTACTCTAGTTCAGTCAAAATGGAAATTCAAATTTTCCACATAAATAGTTTTCCAACATTATGAAAGATTCAAAACCACTATTTAGAGCTTCATAAGGAAATGGTTTGTACTTTGTAGGGTGCAATATCTCGAAGATTCTATAAATAGGATAAGAAATTAAGTGGGTTTGATTTTGGGTGAAATTTTATGGTTAAGTGAATTTGAGCCAGTATATTAAGATGGATTATCACTCATGACATCTCAATGCTTGACTTCTATGAGTATCACCTAGATGTAAAGATCTCAAGTGGATCATTTATGTTTATTAGAAACAGGTTTTTATGAACTACTCTATTCATAAATATGGGTCCATTACTTTGACTCAAAAATTACATAATTAAATCCTTATAAAACGTCACATAATGTATAATTGAAATCCATGATTTTTTTTATTTTAACATTTATTTAATTTCTAAAATAATTTATTGTATTTCAAAATAAAGAAACAAATTGTGTATGTCAAATTAAGTTTATGGTGCTCATTCATTAACAATATATGCTTTACGATGCCATATTCCATGTGAAAAAACAAACAATGTTGTGAAATATGCTTTAAGAGTGTCTCTAACATCCCCTCCTCTTTCTAATAGGTGTCAATCTCCTATTCAAGTGCGTTGACATAGGAGTAGTCAAAATACTTATCTAGGTGTGATGATTCCCATACTTCTTAGCATGTAGCCCAAGGTCACAGTGCCCATAGTTGGTCTTAATCCTCCCACCCACCTTCTCCTTTTAACAATCTTAGATGAGCTTCAAGTTGGCTTAATAGTGGCAAATTCCCTTGGCTTGTCCTGGTCATTTCTCCTAAGGGTTACTTCATAATCTCTTGAAGAAGTGCAAACTAGTGAGGATAAGCCTAATGGTGCTTGTATTCACTAGGAGCCTATTCTTAATAGACAAGAAAATTTGGATGTGTGCAACTCACATGATTGTCACCTACAAGTCCTACTATTCGTTCCATATCTATTGTTGCTTAGTAGTTTTTTCTCTCTTTAGATACGTATAAGGTTCAACTTAGCCTAGACTTTGTGGTGTGACTATCTCAACCCAACTTTTCTTGTGATATAGTATACTTTATAGGACTTTTTTAGTTAATATAAATGTCTATTTCATAAAAAATGTATCTTACATTTTTCACATTCCTTTACGATTGGCATTGGTTATTATGTAATAACAAGCACATAATTGACACATTTTTAGTTGATTGCATGGATATATAACTCAAGTCTTATTTGTTCCTATCTACACTTGTTTGAAGGGATCAATCTTGACCCTTGGTTTACCTAGATTTTGTGTCCTAGGTTAGATTCACAATTGCAAGAATTATCCCTAAACTTTTAAAATTTAAAATTCAAATATGGTGTTTACCGTTTTGTAACCAGTGTTTGTTAACTCAAGGTGTGAAAGTATTTCTTTTGATCCTTATTGTTGTATTAAAGAAGTGGTCATAATTTATGTTACATCACTAGGACATATATAAATCTCTTGCATCCTAGAACTATCGTTTACTACTTAGCATATTACCAAGAGCATTTATCATGAAATTTGTATTGCACAAGCATCTAGATCATGTTGTATGTTTGATAGTATCAAATCCTCAATCATTAACCTAGTCATTATGAGTATTCTTACATAATTTGACAAAAGGGAAGCCATTACCCCTACCACAAGTAAAGCATAAAATACTAGAACTAGATTTTATATGAAAATATATTGATAACATCAAAACAAATCCAAAAATGATATTATGAGATTTTACATAAATCAGATCCATAGATCTAATTAAATCTACAAAATAAATCAAATACGCACTTATAGGTAATTTGATTTAATTAGATAACATCACACTTATATGTAATTTGATTTATATTTGATGTTATCTAATTAAATCAAATTACCTATAAGTGCGTATTTGATTTATTTTGTAGATTTAATTAGATCTATGGATCTGATTTTTGTAAAATCTCATAATATCATTTTTGGATTTGTTTTGATGTTATCTAATTAAATCAAATTACCTATAAGTGTATATTTGATTTATTTTGTAGATTTAGTTCTTTAAAAATGATAGTAAAAGTTTTTAAAAAATAATAGAATCAACTTTTTCCTTCATATATAAATAAATATGCAACAAACTAGTAATAAGTAGATGAATTTTAAAATATTCAATATAGTGAAAGTCAAATATTTAACACTTGGTAGTAAGTTTTAAATTTATAATAAAACTAAATATAATAATTTTATAAAGAAGTATATTTTAATTTTAGAAGGGTATATTTAATTGAATTTGATTAGTTATGGTATTAAGAAAATTGTTCAAATTGGTTATTTTTTATTAATATTTTTTTAACTATTCTTATATCAATGTAATTTAAAGATTTTTTTTTCATATTTAATATTACATTTAAAAAATATTAAAATTTTAATAATACGTTTTGTTATTTTTTGTAATATGTTGATTTTGGAAATATGAATCAAACTTGTATAAATAATTAATTTATAATTTTATAAGAATTAAAGATTAAAGAATTAAGAATACAAATCAAAGTTGAATGGATAATTTATTTCTTTTAGTTAAGAGTCAAAGATTAAGAAATATCCATTCCACCAAAATCATTTTAACCATGATTATGATCTCATCCTTTAAAAACATCTTAGATATTACAAAAAAAAAAAATCATGATCCTTAATAAACTTTATAAATCATTGGACTTTATCAATAAACCACAAACTGCTTAACTTTATTTAAACTTTTATATTAAAATAAAAATGATCATAAATGGTATAATATACTTAAATAGACTTTTCAGCTCTATCCATTTTGAATGGTTGAAAAGGAAGATGTTGACTTGAATGGTTGTATATTTGCATTATAAGAAATTCATCTAGAACCACATCTCCAATAACGTGATATTTGGGGCAAATTTAATTAATATTGGACACATAAAACATTTTTTTTTTTTCAAGGAAAGGGAAAGAGTGTGGATTATGATTATTAGTGAAGGAGTATAATTTGCATGACCCATTCTTTCACTCATAAAACTAAATTGCTAAAATTAAAGGAATAGCTAAAATTAGCAATAGTATTTAAAGATTTAGACTCTTAGTTTATAGTTCTTATAACAGATTATAGTGATCATCTTTCATTATTTCTTTGCATCGAGAACTATTCAAAGAGAAAAAAAATAGAATGGTTTCACTAATGATTGAAAATGTTATATTTTCCTAGTTTTTATATTGGTAGAAAGTAATTTTCTAGGTGATTTAACTAGTTAAAATGTTAATTTTTTATCAAGAATTGTGCACAATAAAAAATTAAAAAAATAGTGTTAAATGATTTTAAATTTTTTCAACTTAGTCATTTAGATTTTGGAATTTTATTAATGGTTAAGATTGTTTTTGGTTTGTCTTGTGATATTTTCTTAGGTTTATCTTGTGGGTTTTTTCAAGTATTAAAGATATATTTTTTCTCTAATCTTTAAAATGGATATAAAGAATTATGAAACAATTTTTAGACATGTGTTGAGGTGCTATTATGCATGTTACTTAACATTTATTCCCTTCATATCATGTGGCATGTCCCTCTTGTTTATTTTCTTTCCCCTTTGCCTCTATCACTCTTTAGTGAGTTTTATTCAAGTCTCTCTATTTTCATCACCATTTTTTATCCAATCATCTCTATCATTCTAAAGCTCGATAGCTTTTCTTCATTTACATATCCTCTCTATAAGTTTCCTTCAATTTGTAATAGTGCAAGTTTTTTAATTTTTAAGATTTTATACAAGCTTTCAAGTTTGTCAACATGTCTTCTAGGTTTCCTCTTCTAATCTATAAATTTTCATTCATGATATGGGCATATTTCAGTTTTATTTTAACAATTAGTCTCTATTGACTTCTCCTTACATGTATATTGTTTCTAGAAACTTTTTGGCTACATTATTTTGAACAAGAAAATAAGTTATAAAAGGGTTATTTTTTATAATTTCCATTGCATCATTTTGTGTATTTCTTCTATTCAAGTAGATACTCTAAAGTCACTCCCTATTTCCATGAACAAACCAAATCTATAATCCAATTCCCAATCATAGAGCCTAGACTGTAAGTGCTTATTTTTAAAATCTATCTTTTAAGGCTATAGTAATAATACCAATGGTATAAGAGCAATTCCAATCTAATATTAGAGGAAATGAGGAGTGACAATGGTTAAAAACCTAATAGAAGACTATAGTTTTCTTCACCATTTGGTATAAGAGTGGTAGGTTGAGAGGCATGCGTGAATGGTAGAGCATATTTAGGAAAATTTGGATACATTGGCCTATTGTGAAGCACCTTACATTTGACTTTGTGATAACTAACTAATCATGACTTGCACCATCTCAAAGGGGTGTAGCATTCATCCCATTTTTTGATGATTTAATATAAATAGAAAAATTAAAGATTAAATTATTAAGTATTTAGCATACATTTCTTATTTAGAATGTATCTAGAAAGGTAGATTTATATATTGGTGTTCAAATAGATGTCACAAACATTGAAGAAGACTGCATAATGCCTCTTTTATCACAGTTCATGATCTAAAACCTTAATTGCACCATGTTTGTCAACTATTATTGATTTAAATAGTGCATAGTTCAAATTATTGCATGAACATTAATATAAGAGGAATTAAGCATTTATGAAGTACAAAGGGTGTGTAAACCAACATAAGGTGAGTGAAGAGGACCAATATCAATGAATATATGTGAGTACCACATCTATAAATTCATAGCACCATAGTTGCGGGTGCATTTCTAGAAAGTAAATAGAAACTCCTCATTTACTATTATTGAGTGTGTTAAAAATACTTTAGTATAAATTATTGTTCCTAACAAGTGTTGGAGAATGTCAAGATCAAAGAGCTCAAATTGATAACCTTCCACAAGTGACAATATGAGTACAATAGTATGTCTATCAATATAAAATGAAGAGTGAAAATATACAGTGATCAACCTTGCATATATAGGCAAGGATGAGGAGATGAGAAGGTAGGAGACAATGATTGACTACCCCTCCAAAGATGGGACACTTGTGAGCTCACTTGATAAGTGTGTGAGCAAGTTTCAATAGGTGTCTCAAGTGATGAGGACACATGTCTCAATGCTATGAAGTGAGACAAAAGAAAAATAAAACAAAGTAAACTTAAGCTAGGTGTGAACAGGTCAATCCTAGAAAGGTGGTTAGCTAACTAGATGAATAATGACTCTATTTACACTAACACCCCCCTTAAGTGCAACTTAGGGAGAAATGTATGTAGTAATGATGAATCCCAACTATGAGGCCATGTTAGATACTCATGTACAAATTTCTCAAAAAGTGGAGTAAAGGAGAAAACCCAGTGGGAAATAAAACTCCTCTCCAAAAGAGAAATGATGAAAATACAATGGAATGTACAAGTGAAGAAGATAAGTGATAGATGGAGAACTCGTCATGACCCTCCAAGTACTATTAGCACAATGTATAATGGATGTTCCCCCATAGGAGAGAAAAGAAAGAAGGTCTATGTGACCCCCCAAGAAAATGTGAAGTAATGAACTCCATGTAGGAAATGCTTCCTCCCAAAAATGATAAGAAAAGAGAAACCATGCAACCTCCCCTCAAAATGATGTTTGTAGTGTTGGTAGATGCTTGACACTAGATGTTGAAGATGATCCACAATTATTGAACAATATTTTTCTCATTGGGAAGAAACAACACCACAAATGTGTGCAATATGACTTCTCATTCCTGATAGGAATATGCAGGAAGTAAGATGAATGTCTTTAAATTATGAACATGATCCAAAGACTAAAATGATGTCAATGATACCTTTGAATGATGCTCAATTATGTCCAAGCCAATGCTAATGTGTGATGAATGCTAATAAGATAGATAAGGTACCATATGTGATTCAGGAACAAGGACCATGGATGTATGTTGACAACTAGACCAATGTAAATATGATACTACTGTAGATGATGATTATTGAGTAAGATAGGTCAACTCATGAATATTTGCACAATCTATCATGATAGAAGCCAATGTAGGTGAGACAAGACAAATATCCAAAGATGGAAATCATGGTGCAACTTCATCGAATATGACATCAAAGAGGAGATGAATGTCCTCATTAATGTCATCCAAATCTGTAAGGTGGGATTCTATAAATAAATATGTGATGTCTAGTAGATATGTATCCCAATGTAGTAGATCTAGAATAACAATAGCAATGTCCCGATGCAAAGAATCAATAGAAATCATGGATTATTGAATACGATATTTAGATCCAGAGCAATACATGATATGAGAGATGAGATATCAATGCAAGACATCTTACTACATTGTTCATCCCCAAATGATGATGTCTCATAAGATGTTTGAGTGAGACTGGATGGTTTTTTTGCATGTGCTAGAATTAGATGATCAAGGCAATACCATGATCAAGAAGAAATTGCTTCATTTTTTCACTTTGACATTGAAGACAGTCTTTTGTTGTACATGTCTTTTCATCCCAAAATATCCATATTTTTTATTTATTTATTAGGAGAATTATGAAGAATACTCAAATGGAAGGGATTTAGTGTGAGATACATGATCATAAGAACCAAAAACCTCAAAAGAATAAATGAAATGTAGGAGGAAAGATACAAGTGCACAAAGACACAACACCGGAAGTGTTCAAAGGCACAACTCAAGACACCCCCCTTGATTCAATATTTGAGAGCCCCCCAAAATTTGGCACTTTATAATTTAGTGGTTTTTATAATGTAAGTAAGTCCAATAGATTGAAAATGAAAAAAATATGAACTTTTGAAGAAAATGACACTCAATTTTGAGTTATTGATCAAAAGTTATTACAATATTTTATTTTTCCGTCAACAATGGCCTAAACATTTTTGATTTAGTTTTTTGTAAAATCTACTTGTATGCAAAAATTATTAGATACCCACAAAAAATTTTGGCATTGCAATCAAAAGCTAGAAAAGAAATTATTTTTGACATGCTAAAGATGCAATTTTCAGATAAAAATAAATAAACTTCTATTTGCAAGAAAAATGGTCACACTATGCTATTTTGATAACATTTTTTTGCAAGATTCATTTACTTTTTGCAAAAACTAATAAATACTTGGATGGTTTTTCATTGTTATGAACAAAACCCAAAAATTATTTTTTTTTCCAATGTGCAAAAGATGCAAATTTGATCTGTAAAAATAAAATGCCTTCAACAAAAAAAAAATACTACCAAAGTATGTATGCACTAGTGTTTTGAAATAATCTTTTTTAAAATAAATAATTCAATACCCAATTTTCAGAATGGCTCTACAACACTTCGATGACAGTTATATGTGCAGGAGTCACCTTGATGTGGAAAGGAACATGTTCTCATGACTTTGATAACATGTTGGAAAATTCCAAGATCAAAGAGTTTGAAATGATAACCTTTCATAAGTGAAATGAGCACAATAGTATGTATATCAATATAAAATAACGAGTGTAAATATACAATGACCAACCTTGCATATATAGGCAAGGATGAAGAGGTGAGAAGGAAGAAGACAATGACTAACTACCCCTCCAAAGATGGGACACTTGTGAGCTCACTTGACAAGTGTGTTAGCAAGTGTCAATAGGTGTCTCAAGTGATGAGGACACATGTTTCAATGTTATGAAGTGGCACAAAAGTAAAAGAAACTTAAGTAAACTTAAGCTAGGTGTGAATAGGTCAATCCTAGAAAGGTGATTAGATAACTAGATAAATAATGACTCTATTTACACTAACAACAAGACCCTAGCAAATGTTGATCAGAGTTAACAATTGTGATAGAAAGTGAAAATTTTAAAAATATTTTTTAAAGGGGTGGTTAAAAGGAGTTTACATATCAAAAGAGGTGAAACACCATAAAAGAATAAATTTTATCATTATTTTCAATTTTTTATTTTTTATTTTTTTCATTCTCTAAAATGGGTGGAGTATAAAAAGAATGGTAATATTATTTGCAATGAATTGCATAGGGATTTGGTTCAAAAGTTTCAATTGATTGTATGAGAACTTGTGATTTATAGTCTTGGTAAGGATTTTTTGTTAATATTTTCCTTATAAGAGGGAAGTAGATAAAGTCTCACTATAAAGAATTTTTTTGAAGGAATATGGGTGTAGTTGTATCTTTGAAATGTTTACATTTGAAATATTTTTTCTTGGATATAAAGGTTTATATTTATTTCACTCTCAAATATATTATGTAATGTAGCTATTTGTGTAAAATGGGTGCATTATGGATTGAATCTTAAACTCATATTTTATCCATGGGCACTTTGTGGATGTAATACATTCATTGATGTTGTTTCCAAAGATTTTATTGCTACATCTAGTTGCTAAATATTAAGACATGTCAAAGAGGAGACTATAGGATGCAAGATTTTGGAGGATTTTCCTTCTCGATCTACATGGTCAACTACATGAGAGGCACCAATTTCTCATTTATGTCCCTTCTCAAAGCAAGGGGGCTTGAGAGTTCTTAGTGTTATTTGTGTATATTATGTTTTTTAATTATTAGAAGAGGTGTGAATAGTTTATTTTCTCTATATTTATTGGTTTTTTTTTTACATTAGAGTAGAGATTTGTCCCTTGTTGGCACTAGAGGAAATATTTGCACACTCTTATAATGGTGGACTCTCAAAGGAAGAGTTGTTCTTTCATTATGTGAGCACTAGAGGAGGGATTTTGGACACTCTCAAAGGAGGGTGGACTCTTAGAAGAGAGTTGTTATCTCATTGTGTAAGGAGTTTGGGATTTTTTCTCTCATGCAATATAGAAAATTTGTAAAATTATTGTAGATAAGATTCATCTTAATTAACAAGTGTTTCTCAAAAATTAGGACATCCACTAATGTAATTGGTTTGGTGTGTTCTTGTTGAGTTATAATATTGGATGGAACCACTTCATAATATTTCTATTTGGGGTTGTTCTATTCAAATTCAATGTAGTATCCACCTCTTTATTCAAATTAATGTAATAAGGGGGAATTTTGGAGTTGTATTACATATATAGGTTAGTATAGTATAGTATTAAATAAATAGATAGTATAAATATTACTTGAGTTAAAAATGTTCTGGAGTTATGAGTAACAGAAGTTTGAGTTGGCAGGTACAAGCATTTTCCATTTCAGTGCATATGTGTTGATGAGTTTGTACTTCTCTGCAGATTCAATTTTGGCTTTACAAAGTTGCGGAGATGTTGATAGGTTTTAGATGAGTGTATATTCCAATTGGCATAGATTTTGGAGGTCCGTGTGTCCGAATGTGGGTGTACAATTGGAAAATTTTGTCATTAGGTCATTACTAGTGCCGACCTAATGAGTTAGATGTGTTGTGGAGGTTGAGTATGTATTGATCTATTATGTGGGTTCTATTTTGGGTTCATGCCAACCTATTTTGAATTTTCATAAGGTTTAAATCTTTGCGTGAAGCATACGTGGAAGGATCTTGAGCCGACAAGTTACATTTTACATATTGCATCGAATTAGGCCAAGCTAATTGATGTTGTAGATGAAGCGGATATATATGAAGGATCTTTTCGGTATTTTGTGTGTGGTGACATGTGATATAATTTTGGTGATGTGAATTGTGTGAATATAGAGCAAATGTATAGCAGAGTAGAGTGATGTTTCAAATTGGTATGAAGAGTTTTGAGTATTTATTTTGAGCTTCATTGGAATTGTATTTCATGCATATGATAGATGCAATGATAAAAGTTCAAATCTGGCTGTGAGCCACAATCTCTTCTATCTCTTTTATTTCTCAATGGGTAGTGAGTCCACTTGGACAATGATTCCACCTACATTGAGCAATTTTGTAATATACTATAACTAGTTATAATATATTGTGAGCTAATCCTCATCGTGCTTTTCCCATTTTCGATTTTCCACATAAAAATTTTGGTGTTCATGTGTTATGTGATGTTGTTGAATGTTTTCATGCTTTCCTTCATTAATGCAATAGAACATGTTATGTGAGTTGGATGTTTAAATGTTTAAATGGTTTACAAGAATATTGATTCCCCCCCCCTCTTAGTATTTTGGGTGTTTAGTAGTTATGGATAAATTGTTGGGAAAAATTTGTCATCTCAGAGAAACCTTGAAGAGCAGTAGTGCCTTCGGTAACTTTAATTTCAAATAGATTGCCTCAAAAACACGTACAACTATGTCACAAAGCAGATTCAGACACAGTTCAATTCCCACATTAATCCTTCTGAGAGAAGCACATGTAAATTCAGTTTCAACAACTTGCATAAGCAGATTCAACAAATAGAACCTTTAAACATGAAAGATGGTACAGAACATAAGAACACATAGATTTACATGGGGAAAACCCTTTCGGGTAAAAAACCCCACACTCCAAAAGATCTGAGCCATTGTATTATTCAGCAACAAATAGAGTTACAATACAATCTCAGGCTCTTAGCCCTTTTCACAGAGATTACTCCTTGTTTCATTCTGGAGACAAACTGGCAGCAACCTTGTTTTGTTTCCCTCTCTCCTTTTTACATTTCCCTGATCAACCTCTCAGTCCATACAACCTTCGCACTGTTACAATACCCTCACACAATATATAGTACAGATTAGCATGAGAGATCAACCAAGACACTTAATCTGGAGAGATTTCGATAGCATAATCCTGCCTCAATCTTCCTCTCTCACTTCGTACTACAAAACATCCAATGTATATACATTCATCTTCAGCAGACAGGAAACAGTTCAACTTCTGTAGATCAGTTCATATTCCAACAGTCAGACCAACTATCAACCGGTCTAACTTCTCCAACTCACTCATTATCCTCCAATGAATATCATACACATCAGCAGTCAACCAAGTCAACGTCCTTCCAACCACGGTCTTCTTTCATGTTCATCAGCCAGAGTCTCCCTTATGTCTTCATTATCTTGAGGTCTCAACCAACCCACATTGACAAGACAACGCCCATCGGAATGAGATTACAATGTTGGGCCAACAACACAAGTCACCCTGATGATATTAAGTTCAACCACCCCGATATAGACCATCGTTCTGAGTCACACCAATGATCAACAGGAGCACCAACTATCATGGGATCAGCCTTATCAGAAAGAGAATAAGCATCGGAGAAGGTTTCACTGAGGTCCCATGTCACATCGATGAAAACACCTCATCGGCAAGAGTTACACCGAACGTAAATCCCATCGGCCAGACATGCTCTGTCGCTAAGACTCTTATAGAGCCTTCATCTCACCTCGACCAAACTGAACACCTGTCGGTGCATCGCTAAAAATGATAACTTCATAACCACTACAAACAAGTTACGGATTTACCGATCCCCGCGACCAGCCGATACCATTGTCACCCAGTCAGAGAAAACGTAAACTTCATAACTCTAGAACAAGGTTCTTAAGTTACAAAAACCATCGATGTCGTGACAATGAAAGAGATTGGCTAATCAGGAAGTTATGGAACTTCCAAATACCGTGACAAGGTTACCAAGTTACGGAAACCAACAATCGGCTGACAAACTGAAAACTCACAATGATAGCTCAAGTCACACCGACCACTTCCATTGGCAAGAAAAACTAAATGTCACACCGATATCAGTCAGACTTCTATCATCGAACAAAGCTTACATCGATAGTTCAGGACACACCAATGACCCTTATTGCCAGGACATTCCAGAGGTCACACTAATATAGTCATGAAGGAACTTTACAAGGAGAATTCAGATCAGGCTGAGTCACACCAATCTCACAGACAATTCAGGATCACTTAAGCAGATCGGCCAGACATCTCAGTGGTCACACCGAAATAGATCACTCAGAGGTTTAGCCCTGTGGGATTGAGGCACACAATTCCAACATAAATATAGTTATCTTATATGTCTCTCAATCTCGTGCTCTTTACATAACTTGTTGAACTCTATGAAACAAAACTCACCACCATTGCCAATCCTCAAACACTTAATCTTTCTACTAGTCTAATTTCCTACCAAGGCCTTAAACTCCTTAAACTAACTAAAGACTTTAGCTTCACTTCTAAGAAAATAAACAAATTCCCTTCTATTGTAATCATCTATGAAATAAATAAAATATACAAATTATGATAACGAAGGAACATTCATAGGACCAAACACATCTGAATGAACATAGTCCAAAACCCCATAAGACTTGTGAGAACTAGAGTAAAAAGAAACACAATGTTATTTTCCATAAACATAATATTCACAAAAGTCAAACTCGAGATTACAATCATCAAGGCCTTCAACAAGGATCTTATTTTTTAGGGTTCTATGACCCTTCCCACCAATGTGACCAAGTCATTGGTTCCATAACATTGTGTTCTCTGCAAGAAGCTTCATTTCCATGGAATGAGCACCCTTAGGTACCCAAAATGCATGACCATCAGATCTAGTTGCAACAGACTTCTTCATTGCACGATCTGATGGTGAGGATGAAGAATCCAAAGGTCTCTTCTTCAATACATCAGAAGATCTATTACATTGTACTGTGCATGCATCCAACTTGTACAAAGTTCCAATTTGAACACCCTTATCCAATACCATAGCTCCTCTTGTCATCTTGCATCCTCCACTAGATAAAACAACTTGCACTCCTGAATCATTTAATTTACTCACAGAAAGTAGGTTTCATGCCAAACCTAGGATATGCAAGACACCATCAATCCCCTTCACCCTTCCATCAAGAAATCTAATTTTGAATCTTCCAAGGACAAAAATATTCAGGTGAGAGTCATCACCCAGGTACACCTTCCCACCATCGTACTCCTCATACTTTGAAAACTAACCTCTATGAGAGGTCATGTGAAAGGAAGCACCAAAATCTATCAACCACACATCTTCTGATGCATGGGTTTCCAAGGGCACAACAAATGCTTCTGCTTCATCTTGAGAAGAATTTTTAGATTCAAAATCAAAGAAAGACTTTTTTTTTCTTCTCCTCCTCCTTGCAGTCTTTCCAAAAATGACATGTTTTGTCGCAATTCTTGTTGCAAGTATGAGCAACTGGTGTTCTCATTGATGTCAACAAGCTTGTATTTTCATTGGTGTCAATTGTATGAGAAGAATATTGTTGCAAGAGTATGTGTAGTTGTTGGTGTTATCTATATTGTTGCATTAATGATGCTTTGATTAGTTGCATTATGTTGTCATTAGTAAGCTATTGGTGTCAACCTCTAGTGTTCTTTGATAAGCTTCTATCTATGGATGTATGGTTGAAGAAGTATTGAAGATGATGAGGATGTGTCTTTGGTGCTTGGTTTCCAAGTGCTTTTGAGATTATTTGATAAAAAGAGGCAATGGTGAGTTGTAATGTTGTTTTGGGTTACAAAGTAATGTTTTGGTGTTGCTCTACATTTCTTCTAGGTTGAAGATTTGCTTATGCATTTTAGATATGTTGATCAAAGGTGTTCAGAGGTTATATGCATAATTTGGTGTGTTGGATCACTGTGTAGGA
Organism: Sequoia sempervirens; assembly: GCA_007258455.2. Lineage (NCBI taxonomy): Eukaryota > Viridiplantae > Streptophyta > Pinopsida > Cupressales > Cupressaceae > Sequoia > Sequoia sempervirens. The sequence goes on from VDFB02114421.1 coordinate 25,416, forward strand.
GAAGTTGTGTTCACCAATGTGTGAACTATGTTTGTAGAGGTGTCTAGGAGAAATATTTTTGCTCCACATTTCTTCACAGTTTTTTTGTAGGTCTTGTGGATCTTAAGGTATGTTGATAGTATTGGTATCTTTCCTTAGTTGAATTTGTTGTTGGTTTGGTGCTTCATAAGTCATTTTCTTGAGTTACAGTGTATGGCAGAGTTGTTTGAGTGTACTAGGTGTGTACATTCTTCAGGTGAAAGTTGTTACAAAGGAGTTTTTCAAATTTTAAGATGTTTGTGGAATATTCCATATTATGTTCAGGTAAAATTTGTTGTCCATGAGTTGTTGGATCAAAGGAAGGGTGTACTTAAAATTTTAATGGTGTTTACTCGGGTAATGGTCGACCTTGGGTGTTTACACTACTTACAAAATTTAAGGAAGCATGGTGTGGCATGTATGAGTGGATTTAGGTCCTAGCTAAGGTGTTTTGTGTTCCACCTTCATTCATTTTCCATCACGGGAATGTTTTGGTGCCAACCTAATTTGAATTTACATACTTGAGGTGCATAGCCAACCTTGGAGAATATTTTCAAGGTTGAAGATGGTATAAATATGAGTTGATTTGTGAAGGGATGTAAAGATAGATAAGTATAATAGGAGTGATCTGAATTGCAAATTTATAGGGTGTGAATTTGTAAAGTGCAATGTGAGCTTTCATGTGTTAGATTACTGAATGCACTGAGCAAAAGGTGTCTACAATTCTTTTGAGAGACTACAAAGGTGTTGGTGATGTTGTGGTGGATTTTTTTGTTGCATTGAGATGGATTTCTTTGTGTAACACTCTTCTCTATCTTCTTTTATATTCTAGTAGCAAGCCTTTGGCAGTGAGCCTTTCTTTCTTTGGGCAATGAGCCCTATTGTATTCAGTATTGATATTACTTTATATTGTGAGTTAATCTTCACAATGGTTTTTCCCATCTTGTATTTTCCATGTAAATCTGGTGTTCTTTTGTGTTTGGTGTTCATTTTTTGTTATTTTCTTTTCATGCTAAATCATTATAATAGATTAAGGGTTAATTGAATGAATGTGGATTTGAATGTTGGTGAGGGTTTTTGAAGTTTTAAGGTACAACTGATTCATCTCCCTCTCTCAGTTGTCTTGTGCATTCAATAATTCATATCAGAGCAAGGTTCTTTGGAAGAAAGCTTAACTGTTTGAGGTAAATTGGGGATGGCGCACAAGAAAGAGAATCCTATGTTTGATGGAATAGACTATGCATTTGGAAGACAAGGATGGAAGGTTTTCTAGTTTATATGGGATTTGATGTCTAGAATTCAGTTAAAGATGGATCTGCTATGCCTACAAATGATCTGACCACTAATGATGAGATCAACGCCTATGAAAGCAATGGTAAAGCAAGCTATTCTCTCTTAAGTGGTCTTACTAATTCTGAGATAGTGAAAGTGGTGAGTTTGAAAACTTCTAGAGATATTTGGGTAAAGTTAGAAAGAATTTATGAAGGAGATGATAAGGTCAAAGAAGCTAAGATGTAGAATATGAGGATCATGTTTGAGAACCTGTGGATGTCTAAAGATGAAAATGTTACAAGCTATATGTAGAGGGTAGATGAAGTTTTCAACTCCATCAAAGGTCTTGGTGGAGAACTCAAAGAACCAGAAGTGGTAAAGAAAATTGTCAGAACTCTTCCTAAATATTATAGTCATAGTTTCTTCTATTGAGGAATTTGCAAATTTAAATCAATATACCAAAGATTAGTTGTATGGTTCTTTAAATGATTTTGAGATGAGAGAATTTGGTACAAATAGTGGTGCAAAAGTTGAGACTGCTTTTAAGGCTAGAAAATTAGAGGATATCAAGGAATCAGATCAGGAGGATCTTGATGATGTGGAAACCAACTCTGTTAGGAGAATGAAGAAGGGTACTGGTAAGTACAATGGTATTTTTCCTTTCAAATGTTTCAATTGTGGAAAGATAGGTCATTATGCTTCAAGATGTCTAAATAGAGCTTTGAATAACAAAAATAAGGAGAACAAAGGTAAGATGATTAAGAAAAGTTATTATGTTAGAGAAAATGCAAGTATTTCTGATGATGAATCTGATTATGGGGATGATGATGATGATCAATTCTTGTTCATGGCTTTAAAAGATGAATCTATTTCTGCTAACTTTGAGAGATGAGTGAAGGAAAGACCTCTAGAGAAAAAGGATAAGACTAAAGGTACTTTGGTATATACTTTTCATGCTAGACAGGAGAAGAACTATTGGATCATTGATAGTGGATGCTCTAATCATATTACCGGTGACAAGAGTAATTTTATTAAACTTGAAAAATATGAAGGAGGTTGTGTTAGATTTGGTGATGATACATATGCTAATATATGTGGAATTAGTTTTGATAGAAAGCATAATGTTGATGTTGTTTACTATGTTAAAGGTTTAAGGCATAACCTCTTGAGTGGTGGATAAATGTGTAGCAAATGATACAATATTATGTTTCAGGATGATGGATGTGAGATCAGAAAAGGCTTTGAAACTATGGTTGATGTTGGAAGAAGGATAGATGGAAATTTTATCAACTTAAGGGTGTTGATGGTCATTGCTTTATGACTCAAATTAATGAAAGTTGGTTATGGAACAGGAGGATGTGTCACATCAATTTTGATAACCTAGTAAGAATAAATTCAATTCAAGTTGTGAGAGATCTACTAAAGATTACAAATCATATAAATATTGTCTGTAAGGAGTGTCAAATTGGAAAGCAAGCAAGAAGAAGTTTCAAAGAAAAATTGTCTACCAGACAGTTGGAATTGGTACATATAGATATTTGTGGTTCTACAACAATAAGAATTCTTTAAGGTGACGGAAATTTCATGCTATTAATTGATGATTATTCTAGAATGACATGGGTTACTTTTATCAAAGAAAAATTTAAAGCCTTAGTTAAGTTCAAAGCATTTAAAGTTACGGTTGAGAGTGAAATGGATATGAAAATCAAATGTTTGAGGTCTAGTAGAGGTGGAGAGTTCACCTCCAATGAGTATAACATCTTTTGTGAAAATCATGGCATAACACTAGTATAGAAATAACAATATATCATTAAAAAACTACTAAAAATTGCATATAAATGACTGAAAATGATCACGTGACCATTAGTAGTTTATTTCCAGTCATTTATAATGCAACCAAATTGATGACTAAACCATTTTTAGTCATTTATTAGTTGTTTTAATTGATCGATTTGGTAGTATATTTAGTCACTGATTTAGTCATTGATTGTTGTAATCTAGTCACTTATTTAATCATTTTTTATTAACACTAATATATTTAGTCATTGAATATTGTAATTTGGTCACTTATTTAGTCATTTTTTATTCATTGATATATTTAACTGGTCACTTATTTAGTCATTTTTATTCACTGATTTCCATCCATTGGTAGTGTATTTAGTCATTAATTTTTATCATCATTTTGATCAATTTGGTAGTTTATTTAATTGTTTATGTTCATTGATTTCTATCAACTGGTAGTATATTGATACATTATTTATTAATTGCATAATCATTATATTTATTCATATATTTAGTCATATTTATTCACTGATTTATGTTAGTTGGTAGTATGTTTAGTCAATTGATAGTTTATTTATTTATTTTTGTTCACTGATTTCTGCCTATAAGTGTCGGAAATGAGATAATTCTTTAATTGAGGTTTAAACATATAAAAACACAAAAAACATAATCAATCATTCATTTGCACATAATGAAATAGCTATTAAGAAAGAAAAATACTAAAATTTTATTGAGAAAATGTATTCTTAGAGCAAATACAAGACAAAAATGTGTCTTTGCTTTGAAAAATGTACTGTTACAAAGTGTGTTTCTCAGCATTGTGACTGAGAAAACTGAGTTACAATGCCTTTTTTATTTATACAGCTCCAAAATAGACAAAAAAACACTAAGATCCCTAAATAACAGATTCAAACTATTGCAGAAAGCAGTGGGCCAAGTTGTCTAACAGCTAGTACTACATGATAAACATCAACTATGTCATTTTTTTAAAATATTTTAATGGCCACTGTGTGAAGGTCCCTTCTTTCTCTAAAAGACAGACAACTCCATCTATTTTGTCTTCATAAGCAAGAGGTATGTTACTTGTGACCTTTAAAATACTTACATTTGCATCTCATGTTCCTTTCAATTTGAATCCATGTACAATAGATAGTGAGTGAATACACTCAATGCCCACATAACACCATCAAACAGATCCAACACCTCAACTTTATCCCCTTCTTCGATTTTATCAATAAATGTCTGCAAAAACAAAAAAATACACATTATATTGAGATATAAAACACACATTATATTTTTATCAATTTTTGTATGTGTTTTTTTTATTTTGTTGAATAACAAAGAAGCAACTTTTTACTAAGAAAAAGAAAAAAACTAACCCATTGTGAGGTACAAACAAATGGAGGACAAGACTATAATTGTGCTAGACTGTATGAGTACTCCAAAAAGATACATGGATTGGCAATGAAGTCCCCCCAACTGAGGACCATGACATCCCTAAACACAATGCACTAATGCATTGTCAAAATCTATGTATGCACTCTATTACAACTAAGCTCTAAGCTTCCATATGCAATTTATATGTTCTCCCTTATTTTCATAATCTATGTATAATAGTTAATTACACTTCACTAGTATTCTAACTAGCTTCTATCAAATAGGTAATGATTACCCTTATTTACATAATAAAACAACCATTACTTATTTGAATAGTACTTACTTGCATGTGGTTTCATATCACTCACCTCGAATTCAACATGACTATATGAACATCATGTGCATGCTCGTCGAGTTCATCATCATAATCACTATCAACGTCATTGCAGACATGAAGTTGTACAGATTTGTAGAGAGTTCTATTGACGGGGCCTTTTTCTTTTCGTTCTGCTTTGATATAATTGCTCTGCATGTGGTTTAATCATCATGCAAAAATTAATATAAGTCAAGTAAAGAATGCAAAAGATATAATTTTTTGTCCAAAAGAACATTTTAAGCATGAAGAATGGAAAAACATTGGGATAGATTAACTTAAAACTTAAAGAATGCAAAATCTATAATTTTTTGTCCAAAAGAAGAATGAAAAAACATTGGGACAAATTAACTTACAACTTAAAGAATGCAAAAGCTATTATTTTTTGTCCAAAAGAACATTTTAAGCATGAAGAATGACAAAACATTGAGACAAATAATTGATAACTATTATATTAATTACCTCAACTTCAGGACAACTAAGATGACTGTGTTGCACATTCTTGTCCACTTCATCATGATCACTATCAATATCAGCAGCTCTGTTGACATCATGAAGGCGTTTTTGTTTTCCTATTGCTTTGATAAAATTTCTTTGCATGTGGTTTAACCATTGTGCAAAAAAATATACAAAGCATTCAATAGTCAAGTAAATAATGCAAGCTATAAATTTATCCAAAAGAACATTTTCTGGATCACTCCAACAATAAAGAAACTGGATTGGATTTTCCTACGCTCAGATTTCAATAATCTACATATCAAGAGGCATTTGTATATAGAATTTCCAAACAAGAGGAATGAGATCAATAGAGCCTCTTACCTCATTTGAATCCATGGATTTATGCTCATTTCATGTAGAAACTATAGGGTTAACAGAGGCAACCAACTGCAAAACTTGTTAAGTGAGACTAAATATGCAACTCATTACCTTTTGGTACCCTAGTTCATTTGATTTGACATGATCTACAAAGGTTCCTACTGGGCATTGAACAAATGGCTGTGAAATCTTTGTTGATGAACTAGATTTCCACTTCATCCTACTCTTAGATTTACTAGGATCTAGTGCTACCATATAATTGACAATATCTTCTACACCTACTTCTCTATTACTATTTTCCACCTAAAATACAATGTTAATTTCAACATAGAGTCGGTTCAATAAAAAATTGAAATAAATAACATAATGTAAATTAAAACAAAAATCCATACACTTACTACAAATTTGTCCATTTTGGCATGCAACCCACCTCGGCCAAATGTATATCCATCCCTCAAATTATCTCTTGCTCTCTTGCCTCTATTACTCTTTTCCAAATATTCTTTGAAATGCATTCTTTCTTTCAATGCCTCCCACTGTTTGGGAGATAGAGCGGAGTCTAACCTCTCTTTTCCCTCCATGATTGTTTTTCTGCAATTGTATTTAAAATTGTTCATCAAAATTCTCATCTTTTTCTTGTAATATTTTCTAAAGATTTGTCCACCAATAGTCTCAAAAGCATTTTCCATTTTTTGTATAACATTTTCCACAGTTCATGGATCTTTCTCTGTAAAAGTTGATTTGCAAATATCCAAAGTGGGGCACGGATGGGCTTAAATACCTTTCCACTATCTAGATTCTTGAGCAGAGATTATGGATCTGCTCAACCCCTCAACCATTAAAATGAAAAGAAACGGAGATAGAGGATCTCCTTATCTCACACCTTGTGAGGGAGCAAAAAATCCATAGGAGGTCCCATTTATTAATACAGAGAATCTAGCACCTAAAATACAGGAGTATATCCATTTACACCAGTTGTTACTAAAGCCAATTTTTTTTAAAATTGCCAATAGGAAGTCCCAATTCACTCGATCATAAGCCTTTGACATGTCTAGTTTAAGAACCACTACTGGAGATTTATCTTGCATGATTGAGTGAAGTGCTTCATGTTCCAAGATTGCCCCTTCAGGAGTATCCTTCCCGAGAACAAAATCACCTTGTTCTTCTGAGATGATAAAAGGAAGCAGCTTTGCGAGTCTAGAAGCGATAGCTTTGGTGAAAATATTGTAAATAGAGTTGCATAGTGCTATCGGTCTGAAATCGTTAAATGATGAAGGATCTAATTTTTTGGAATGAGAGTAAGAAAGGTTGAATTCAATTCCTTGAGCATATTTTTGTACCTTCTTGATTCCTCTAGAGCTAAAAGTATATCTTTCCCCACAAAGTCTCAGCATTTTTGAAAAAACAAAATTGTGAAATCGTCTAGACCTGGGGCTTTATCCGCTTCCATTGAAAATGCCATTGTTTTAATTTCTTCCAAGGAGAATTCAGCCATTAACATTTTGTTTTGTTCAGAAGAAATTAATGAAGGGATATTATCAATTACCAAGTTGTTTTCTAGAGGTTTGTGGACTGATTTTGGAGCCAATAAGTTTTTAAAGAAGGAAGTTTCTTCCAGTCCAATATCATTCTCTGAATAAAGGGGCTCCCTAGAAGAAGAATGAATTGAAAAGATCTTGTTTGATTGACAACAAAGTTTCATCGAGGCATGAATTCTTTTTGTATTTTTGTCTCCCTCTTTTAGCTAGATCTCTCTGGACTTTTGTCTCCAATAACATTCTTCACGAGCTAGAACTTCATCAAGTTCGGCCCTTAGCAACTTCTCTTTGTGATAGTGTTCATTATCCATACCCCTTTTAATTACTACCTCATAAAGATTAGAAAGTTCTGATTCAATACGTTGCTTTTCTAAGAAAATATTTTTAAAATGAATTTTGTTCCAGTCCTTAATTTTACTTTTCAAGTATTGAAGCTTTTTGCTTAACTGAAACATCCTAGTTCCTTTGAAGAAAGGACAATTCTGCCACCATTTATTTTTAAATTAAACTAATTATTCTTATATTAATTATTTGCTTGTGCCTTATATTCTTATGTTTTCTTCTTACTTTTCTTGTCCTTCCCCTCTCTTCCCTTTGTTCCTTAATTCCTCATTGCCTTGTAAATTGTTTGCATTTTGTGTATAAGTTAGCATACTTTTGTATAATTGTGTGTATACAAGCTTGTATGCACACAATTGTATATATGTATGGTTCCTAAATATATAGATTTATTTTCATATATTGTCTATTATAATGTGTGTGATTTTTAAACATTATATAAATTTAGGTTTATATTCTTTTCTGAAGCATTTTATATTTTATATAAATATATCAATTCAAGTATAAATAATTTTGTGTTCGTTTATATCTTTATATTAATATTTTATATAGATATCCATATGTCTATTCATATATTCTTGTTGACGTATTCTTTTTTATATGCATACTTCTTATTTGTTTCTTATTTGTATGATAAATATTCTTTCACTTCTTCTTCTATCTCTTTTCACCCAAGGTTTAGTATTTCTCATCCATCCCTTCTAGCTTCATGGTTCTTGTGTCATTACGTCTTGTGTCACATTTTCCTCTATCTATTTAGTCATCTTGGTATGCTACCATATGCTCACTGCTCTTCTCTTGCTATCATACCCTAATGATGGATCATGGAGTTTGATCTAAAACATTGACAATAAATATTCTACACAATCAAATCCAAAAATACTAACTAAATACCAATATGTGTTTGAAGAAATAAAAGATGATTGTAAATTAATGCTTTAAAATAAATTGTTAACATATTTTTAGAAGGTTTTTTAAGAGATATTTTGGACACATTTTAGAAGATATAAAATCTCCTTAGAGTGGTGAAAAAGGAGCCAAAGAAAGTAGAAATAAGAATAAATTTCTCATCCACCAATTTAAGAACCTGTGGGGATTGAAACTATTACAGAAAAAAATTTTGAAGACACTTAATACTAGAAAATTGTTTAACATTTTTTATTAAATTAGCAACCTTATGGTATACACCTGAGAAACTTGTATTAGGATATAGACCATAAAGTGTTTACTCTCACCATTCATTTTTCTTGAAGTATAGAAATAAAGGGATGGTGACTTATCTATACATATATTAGACAATAGTTATTTCTATATTGGGTTTTTTCATGTATGGATATATGTCTCGGTGTTGTTTGTGCAATCTATTGCTTTTCTATAAAAAAATAAAGAACATTTTAAAATTATTATATATTTTTTAAAAGAATGTTTTTTTAGAGAATAATTTTGTATGATTAAATAGATTTTCAAGTTATAATGAAAATACACAATTTTAAAATTGTCTATTCAAAAAAAATTATTAAAAATAAATTATTCAATTAAATTTAAATGTAGGTACATATCTATAATCCTTGGGTTAATAGCTTATCATCTTTTTAGAAGAATCAAAGCTAAGGTTCTTACAGTAATAGATTTCTTACCTCATGTCCTCATGTAACTGCTTAACTCCATTATCTGCTTGAATTTAAGCAGCACGGTGTTCCCATGCATAAAATTTATTGTTGGGAAAGGATAATTTGGAATCTTTTCCTATTTAATTGGAGCATCTACTGTTTAGGAATTAAAAATAAGTTGTTGGGAAAAAGGTGAGGCTGGAAATAAGCAGCAACTGCATATTGTTAAAAATCCACGTGACTCCACAAATTTGTTTCCCTCTTTTTTAAGATTTATTTTCATCAGCCGCATGGTGCAGGTCCCCTAGCCTAGCTATGAACCATTTGAATGTACTATGCAATCCTCATTAAACATACAATGAATGCCCCAACTCCAATGTCTTCTACCTACCTTGTTTTTCCAATCCAAAAGTTCCCAATGCCTTATTTATAATAATTTCTTGGAATAATGTTCCACTATATTTTAATCCTCTCTTTACAAATATTTTTATTTAAATGATACGCATTTACCTTCGTTTAAAGAGGTAAATGTCTCCCTCAACAAACAAACAAAAAAATTAATCCCTTTAAAACAAAGGATTTAATTACATAGATCTATAATTAATTTTTAACACCTAGAAAAAAATTCCCAACACTTTGATTTGGAATTTGACACAAGATATGTTGAGGAATAGTATAGCGACCCTAATCTTACCATTGAATTTCTCCATGCATAGCATTTCTGATTTCCTTGCAAATTTTCATTATGACCGTCAATTTGCATTTTACATTTTGAGATTTAGTAATGGAGATGGTTTTGATGAGCATTATAGCATAGGGTTATCATTGTGGATTATATCTCTATTTTATTTGATGGATGTTTTGTTTTGTTGTTGGGATTAAGGTGTCTCAACCTTAGAGTCTCAACATGGTGAATTATTTTTAATTAATTGTTGCATAATTATTTTTATCTTAAGTTATTAACTTCCTAAGTTGTCATTCATCTTTGTGGGACCTCTTTGTGAGGTGGCATCCTACATGGCAGGTGATGAGATGGCATAATCCCTATTTTTTAGGAAGTTGGAACTCACTTGGAAGATACTGTATTTTGGAGAGATGATGTCATATATTTCCATTTTGGAGTGGAAATTGATTTGGCAATTTCCTTTGTTGACTAAAGAGTTGGTTTACAAATTCTATTATGGATTGGAATTGTATTTTAGCAGCTGGCATTTATGGTGGAGTTCACGTTTGTTAAGTGGTGTGAGGTAAGGAAAGCACCTATTCTTGGTTATTGCAGTTTCTATGTTGAACTTACATTGTATTTGGCAAGATGACCGTTATAGATGAGATAGGTGTTGTTGCTTTTGGAAGTTGCTATGTGCAACGTTTCATGGATTAGCAAGTTATTGTTTTTGACACAACTTACCTCGTGGGCTTTGAAGTTGGTTTTGGAAACCTTGAGAGCCTGCCTATTCATGTTGAGCTCTATTTATATGTTGGTGCCTTAGCACGTTTTATGAGACAGGTTGAAGATTTTCAGAGATGCCATTACGCTGCCAGAATTATTCCAAAATCTTGTAATAGTGTGAAAATTCCTGAAGAGCATAGCTCTGAGATTGTATTGTAATTGTTGTTGTTGCTGATAAATACAATTGAACTGAGTGTTTGGAGTGAGGGATTTTACCCGAAAGGGTTTTCCCACAAATTTATTCTGTTTTGAATATTTGTTTATGTAGTTTTAGATGTGCATCTGAATCTGTAAATGTTTGTTGGTTTAGAATTTTTTGTGACTCTCTCCTAATAGATTCAGTGTAGGAAACTGTTACCCCACCCGTGTTTCCTTTCACCTGCAAGTGTGGGCCATCTCATCAAGTTAGCATAATTATGTTGATTTCATCTTTGTTTGGGAGGTTTTGGATGCCAATTGTCTCGAAGGGATTGACTCACTTATTTGTCCATGATTGTCGTGGGTGGTTCGACAGTTCAGAATTGCTAACAAGGACTAAGAACGTGTATCGTTGCCTTGATGGTTGTAATTATTGTGGTGGTGCAGGGCTTATTGTAGCCTTGCGTAGTAAAGTAGAATCATAGTTTATTGGCTGGATGATAATTTTATTCTTGCGAGGCCCAAACAGATTTTTCTGAGTGTTCCTCACAATTCTTGTTCATGGCAACTTTTGGGGCTTTACTTCAAGTCGAGTATACACTGCTGGATTTGCAAGTTTTGGAGCATTTACTTGGTCGTTAGCTTGTGGCAAGCAACACAGTGTTTGATTCACAATATGCTTCAACATTTTGGCTCATCATTGCTTTTCGATTGGATAAACTATTATGAGTGATGCCAGCATAACGTTCGTCTGTGAAGGGGGATGTTGATATCATTAAACTCTTCTTCTCAGGCCCGTTGAAGAGTTAATCTTGCACTAAACCTTTGGGAAACTGTATTGGATTTTAGCCAGAGTGTTTACTCTTCCCATGTCATTTTACTTTTGCAGTGTAAAGATAAAACAGCTACGTATGAATCTTTCAGCAGTCATGCACTGGTGAAGCTTTAAGACTGTAAAATAGGTAGTTGATCAAGTTTTTAGTTCAATTCAACTAGGGTCTACTCATTAAGGATGTTCTTGACTATATCAACCACCCATCAAACCCAAAGCACATGCAGATTACATTCGCGTCGCAGATGCTGCCTTCCTTAAAATCTGTTAAAACACCATCACTTGGAAATCGTGTGTCTAATAGCAAGGTTTCTATAATATTATAATTTGGTTTTGATATGGCAAGTTTTAGATCTCTTGTTTGTATACCCTACACATTCTCGGTCTTCGCATGCTAGACTGGCTTAGGAAATACTAAATATATTTTCCCCATCAAAAATTTCTAGAACACAGAGCTTGGCAGTCTTAATGACCCATAAAATTCTCCATAACACTTTAAATGGTTAGAAGCGCCTCCATCCGCATCTTGAAAACAGGTTTCTCCAATTCATGATCCAATTTATCCCTGATAAGAGATGTAGAAGTTTAGATCCAAAATGTCAGTAAAACAAAGTCAATTGAACACGGCGAAGTCCATGTATATGATTCAAAAATGAAAACACCCGGAAATTATCTCAAAATTAGATGCATCTCTATTAACAAGAATTTAGAGAGAGTTGGGCGCTGCCTATAAGGGCATTGATTCACTCAAGAAAAGGATTCAAAACAACCACTGAAGATTCCAAGAAGCTATGAGTAACCATTCAAATTCAAGAAACTAGCAAACCTAGGTAGATCAAAAATCTTAAAAGAAGTATGCAGCAGACTGTGCCCTTATAAACAATTGTTTGGAGAACAAGAAGAAAATAAATAACGAAGGACAAGGATAGATAGATTAATATCAAGAAATTTGTATTTCTCTGATACTCAAATACCACCTTTCAGGTCAATGTTAGGCCAATATCACTGTAGAGGTAAACTAAGGAATGAGATTTCTACCTTCGAAAAAACATTAGCCTCATCTATATTCTTCAGACATCACTGTGAAAACTTTACTACAACCTTTCTGCAATGAGGATGATAAACCATCAAGTCTTGTTTTCATTTGATAAGTAATGATAAAGAAAACAATTAACTTCAACATGGGACATCTTCGAATAAAGCACATATAATCCTGTTATGCATTTAATATTTGGCAGATCAAACGACAAATTAACTTAAACAAATTAAAATGTCTTTGAACTACTCAAAATCCAGGTTAGTTGTTATGAATACCATCAAGTCTGTTCCTGGCAGAGAATATAAGATAAGATGGTTCAATCTGTGGCAGACCAAAGAAATTAAGCGAAATAATATTACTCCACAAGTATATGGAGACATGAACCTTTTCAGAAGTATTGCAAAAAAAATACAAACTAGAGATTTCAGATTTCCATTAAATTACTTTGAAAAATAAAATACAAAGATTAAAGTATTGTTCAGGAATGAAAACATAAAATATACAAAGGTAGGCTACAGTTCAAGCCACCTGAGATGTGTTCTACAACACAATAATATTAATTTAGAGTGCTAATACTTGATAATTGCTTCTGTGGACACTATACTGATATTAAATTTCTTACTCCACTTAATTCCCAACTACCTTCTGAGGCTGACTGCTTTTGAGAGGACATACTGCTAATGGAAACCTGACAAAGTATAGCTGCACTTTGTACTAATGTATATGTACGCTTACATATATATATTACAAAGGGAGGCCTCTCTGCGCTTCCACAAGGCAACCACCATTAGGACCAAACCAAATTTAGAGCATAACAATGGGCTGTCGTCAGTAAGAGATAAACACGAGGCATCTTAGTTTGTTGAATTCGAACTATCTGCCCTTTCAGCTTGTGCATGGGCACGGCCTCTAAGTTCCTCAAATGCACGCATACTCTCCGCATCAAAACCTCCAGCAAACTACAAAAACTGTTGTCAGCAAACACATACATGTCCAACTATCTTAAAAATGGATTTAGTAACAAAAACCACGTGCAAATACTGTAGTACAATTTGTATTAGAGGCATTTAACCTTTTTTCCTTTATATTTTTTGGTTCTTTTTGGCCAACTATACAATATTTTAGAGATTACAATGTCTGACCTGGTGAACTCGAAATGCAAAACGTACACCTTGCAAAAGCATGAACTCTCTCACTGGCTCCTTCTCTTGAACAGTCATATTATTATCTAGCTCTGATGCAACCCTTTTCATGTATTTTCTTGCCAGTTGAACAGATGCAAGTTTAATCTGCAAATTGAAAATGCCTTAGTTTCCTTTTACAATTTGAAGAAAAGAATAGGATAGAACGTAGAAAGTTATGTAGAATGCTATCTTAATGAAACTAACATACACAAAATAAAGGATGAGTAAATTTTCCATGAACAAAGTGCAAGAAACAAAATACATCAACTCATCAAACCATTTCAACACATAAATATTAATTGGTTAGATGCACAGAAAATCGTAGAAAGTTAACATTTCATTTTAATGTTTTGGTGCATGTAGTAGGAAAGTTAGTTTCATTCCTTTGGAGAAAATTGATGCAATTGTAGCTACTACTCTCAGAAATTAAGAATTGATAAAAAAGACAACATTTTGAATACATTTTGGATGAACACCTAGAATAAGTGGCACATTTTCCAATTACTGGCATAATGCATCATCAAATCTTTTGGGTTTATGAAACATCATATTGACAATCTGAAAAATTACCCCAGAAAAATATTCAAAATAGTGTTCCATTTTTTGGTGTTTTCATTAAAATACACACGCAACCACCCCTCCAGCTCTAAGTACATCAACCCAAACCGACGGATATCAATAACCCAATAAAGGATAAGATAAAAGACTTCAAAAATAGGTAATGTGAATAAATCATGTTTAATGATAATGCAAGGCAAAGTTGAGTTGATTTGCTGCGGGCTTCAGCCATCCCATACCTACTAATAAATTTCCAGTTTACACAGATGCATTCCCCTGGAGGTTTGGGGATGGGGACATATTCCCCTGCATGGGGCAGCCAGGAAACTCCCTGCCATCCAAAGGATAGCCAGAGGATGCCTGGGAATCCCTCGACTGTCCTGGGGTGGCAGGGAGTCCCTGATATTCAATCTTCACTTCCAATCCAATCTGCAATCCAACAGACCATGCAACAGAACATTCAGGCTAAACTTAGCCATGATTTTGGGGACAATTATGATTTCTTACACATTCAAGAAATAGCCTAATATTCTCATAACTATGACGATGATGCCCCACAATCTGTAGCTCCAACAAAAAATGTTTTATGCAACACTCACGATCCTCTGAAAATTCCATTCATTTTATGGCTACTGTTATGGCCATTGGCAATGATTCCCCTATAAACTGTTCCTAATCAGACTTTTCCAATTATTTTTGTCACTAAAATTGGCTGTTGCTTCAAGAAAAACCTTTTCGTGTGAATCTAAAGTACAGCTAGGGAATTCTTTTGATTTTAGCTTGTTGAGTTTAAAAATCAGAGACACAGCTTTTTAATGTGTTGCAGAAAAACAGAGAAGAGGAAAATAAGATACGTTAGTAGAAACTAGGGGAAAAAATCGGAGAATTGGATGATAAGCAAAATGCATCTATGATATAATTAGAGACAGCAGAGATAATTACATGAACAATTAATAAAACACACAGGGATTCCCTCGTGCAAGTAATCCCTTGCAATATTGCAGAGCCCTGTCTGTAGATAATAAACTCCATAGATTGTCCCCTAGTAACCCTTGCAATATTTGTACTGCCATACCCCCACCAACCCCAAGCTCTGGAATATAGTCCCCTCAGCCCCGAAACCCACCCCCATGTATCCCTGTCCCCGTGTTCCAAAACTCTGTGAAACTATGTAATAAACTGTCCCAACTTGTACAACCCAAAGTAAGCTGTCACTTCCATTTCAAAAATATATAGTATACAACCTGACATATCGAGTTATCATTGAAAGAGAATACTGCCCAGTTTTTTCATTCAGTACATGTGATAGACCTGGATCTGGTATGCAATTGCTTGAAGGGGGTCAGCATGCTGCTGGTTTCTGGTGGCTTAATTTTTTCCTCGTTTTTGACATTCTTGAGTGATAGCATTACATTTACATAAAGCTTCCACGGAAATCTGCTTTCTTAATTTGATAATAATTCTTGTTTGAGCAGCATATTTTGGTACTTACTGCATCTATATAATATTATGGTTAGTTTACACTTTACAGCTATCCCGTTCTAGTAAACATTCTTATTCTGTTGCTTGGGATGTATTTATGTTCATGATATAAATGATAAATATAATAGTTACACACTATGGGAAATTTTTACAAATGCAAACATATCATCTCATCTGTTATTGATTGGGTTCCTCTGTAGCAGGTGCAAAGGATTTTTTGTAATGAGGACACTTAGTTTGTCAAGTCTCTCACTGTTAGACAGCATTCATGCCATGCCTGGTTAAGACAGCATCATGTGTTGCAATCTTTGTTGATAACATAAATCTTTAGACTTTATAATGGGATGCACCCGTGGTAGAAAAAATACAGTGCAGCAGACTTTGCTCAAACAGTTGAACAATCCAATGTCTACCAAATCCAATATGTAGTCTTCTGGGGTCATGGAAAACCTACTTCAATGGACAGAACATTGAGGATCTGACCTTATTAGTTATTTCTGAAGATAGGACTTAAACAGTCAATCTGTAATCTTACTTAGTCTAGCAACAAATTATGTGTTTGATCTGATCTACAATTTCTCCCCCATCAAGGCACACTTTTTGAAAAATTGAAAATGAATATCTGCCAGAGATGATCTCTTTCAGATGATTCAAAACCTTGACAGATGACTATTCAGTCAACTGCTCACTTTTTAAACAAACAGAACAAATAAGTCCATGGAACATATTGGCATAAAATAAACTTGTATTTGCAAATAAATTACAGCATGGATCAACTGGAAGAAACAACCAGAAGCACAACAAACAAAACAAAAATATTGACAAAACCAGAGGCCCTAGGAAGGCAGCAGTGATGAATCAAGGCAATGAACTTGAAACACTACCACAGAACTTACTTGGAGGTAAGTTAACTCTGATGGTGAATCCCAACTAAGACAATGAAAAGTCAAGATGAATTGACCCAACAATAAAACTAAGCCCACTAAGGATCAGGCCAATTTAGTGTAAAAATCCACCACCCAGAAATCATTTGGGATAATGAATAAAATAAAGCATCACATGTTGGTTCTTTCCTAGTTTTGGAAAGAGACCAAGTAGCTTTTCCCTGTTTATACCATTCTCTATAATCAATGGACCTGATTAGTGAGTTTCTGGAATGAAGCATAGGTGGAAGACGATGACAAATGGTGCTACAGGTGTAAAATGTCTTAAGCTCTAGAGGAAGTATCAATGGACATGAATTATTATATACCTTTACAAGTAATAAAGGAGCAAAAACATTCTGCTGTTCCAGATCTCTATAAATATACAACCTCAAAAGGCAATTCTATTTTCTAGTACGATGAGTTTGCGTTGTACTTGAGAATTGTGATGATATATAGGAGACAGCTTTAAAGTCATTCTTGAGTTGGACATATTATATGTGAATATTTCATTCTTTTATTTTCTGTGTTGATTATGTATTTGTTGCATATCCTACTTACCATGTGTAATATAGTTTGGTTTTCTTGCCATTTTATGAACCATTCTCTGTGCTCTGCAGGTTTGCCATTAGAAAGTGGTTCAGTTGTCATTTACAGCAATCTACTTTGCTAATATTGAATTGTGGAAGCCTAAAAATGTTGCTTTAAAAATTGTTTAGGTGAAAATTCTCATAAAGATTTAATCTACTGGTCAGATCGGTATCACAGAGGTCAATTGTTTGTGTTATTGCTAAATAATCAGCTTAGAGTCGTAGTTTTTAATCTAAGTTGCCGGTTCTGGTGGTGCTTCAGGTTCGGGGGTTTGGTTCATGGGTTCGGCTAAATTTTTTTTGAGGGCTGGGTTCATTTTGGGTTCATTAGTGCAAAAAACAGGTAAAAATCAAATATATATATATATATGCAGCCTAGAAGCACGAATTAGGATTAGAATATCACATAACATCTTATAAACAACAAAACCATCATAAACTTGAATGTCATTTAAAACATACATGATAAATATTCATCATTCAAACTTCAAGTTCAATATTACAACACTTTTAATCATCAAATGGACTATCTAAAACATCAATATCTAATTCACATTTGTCTTAAATTCTCTTAGAATAGATAAACATCATCAGCTGTTATAAAATTTCCAAAGAAGTTGTTATAACCATAATATCTAAGGAGCTAACATTGAAAACCTTCAAGTTGTTGTGACAATGGGAAAGGATTGGTACCAGCACATGAATGACACTGATCAATAGCCTACTTGCAGGAGGTCTCAAATAAATGTATCAACTTGTGATGTCAGAAAATATAGGCTGCTATTATTGCATTGCTTTGTCCCTTTAAGCCATACAATACATCCTGGTAAGCTTTAGCCAGAGATTTGCATTCAAACCTTGTGGCCTAAAGCTTTGTTTGTTGGGTGATGTAGGCAATCAGTCTAACACTGTTATTGATTTATGTTTGTTAATTTTAGATCAATAGAGTAGCCATGAATTGCAAGTTGTAACTCGTATCAGTATACAATGGTACTTCTTTTAGGGTTCCATTGGGCACGAGTCAAAGTCAAAAGGAGAAAACAATTTAAAAAATGCAAAAAATAGTAGTTTTCACTAAGCTTGGGCTGTGGGTTCTGCTTGGGTTTGGCCTGGGTTCGCCCAGGTTCGACCCAAACGAACAAGGCCTCAATTTGCAGCACCTTGGCAGCATCCACAGGCCAGACTGGCCTAGAACCCGAACCAAGTTCGAACCGAACCCGAACCTGCAACTCGGACTGGTGAACCCGTAACAGAGTTTTTAATGGATTTGAGTCTGTAAATGTAGGATTTACTCATATTTATGGAAATTAACGTCGACCTTTGAAAAATCTGTAAAGTTCTTAAATAATACTGGCAGATTTTCCATATCTAATGAACATAGATTTTAGGAATTGCCAAATCTGTTAGTGATCATTCCCTTTAATTTGAGTTAATCTCCATGTGTGTACCTCACCAATATGGGGAGAACCTTTAGCAAAGCACACAAGGCATTCAAAGGGAATAATCCTTCTGCTTTGTACTCACAACTGGGAATCCCTTCACATGAGAAATTTGGTCGTTCTGCATGTTGGGGGTATCAGAGCATCTTCATTGTTTGATCCACTTTCGATCATGCATCCCCAACTTGAGAGGTGTTTAGTCCTAAAATAATTTCTTCAAGAGAAGGCATTATTCCCCTACCTCCACTTCAAAGTACCACTTTGCCTTGCTTGAAAGCCATTCTTTCAATCCCACCTGCCCAGGATTTTCTCTCTCTTCTTGTAGCTTTGATCCTATGAAGTAGGATGTGGAGTCCTTCAACTCTTCTTCAGCATCAAGTGCAAAGTCTTCAATGAAAGGTAGAACCTTTCCATCTTCTTCTCATCTAACATACAAGGCTTATAGAGGCATGAGTTCTCTAGATATGTGGTTAAACGCCTCTTTATGTAATAAGGTATTGCAAAAAGATTGACTGTTTTTGGAATTAATTGTGTAGGTTTTTCTGCATCAAAACTTACACAGTTGATTCCAAAAGCACTCTAAATCATCTTCATGGATTGTGGAAAAATAATGCCTATCAAAATAGGTTAAGTTAAAAGGCATTATCTCCAACCTGATTTGTGTTCATCAACAGACCATACCTCAGTTTCAATTTATTTACTTAACATTGGAGTCATCCTTGGTCATGTAAATTTGAGCTTTATCCCCACCTTGGAAATGACACTCCCCTCTATGTCACTTATGCACCACTCTGTACTTAGCTTGAGAATGCTTGAGTTTCTTTTGCAATTGGAGGTGGATTCCCTTGATCCTCGCAATGGAATTTGGGTTCCAGTGGCTTTAAATTTATCTCTTTATCATCTCTGTTTTGTTATATAGAAGAAATATCAGAAGGATTCAAGGGAAAATAACAAAAATAAAATTGAAAAGGAGATTTTTTGTGGATGCATGCATTATCCCTATTACATGTATGCTGATATTTCATCCCATATTTCAAGATGCTTCCTATTTTATCTCCTTGAGAGTTGCAGCAGTGTTTAGTTGACCACTTCAGATTGGCTATTTGCTCATGGACAGAAAGCGGCATATCTCTTCAACTTGGTATCCATTCTTTCCCAAAATGTGAACCAAAATCTGCCAAAAAATAATGAAAATTCAAAAATAATCAATTTAGGAAATAAAATGTGTGCCCAAACATTAGTGAAATACAAATCAGGTATCTCATGTCATTCAGTAGTTTTCTTACATGGAATACAAAGAGATTGCTATGTCCTTGCCTCGACCTAGGCAAGTACCCCAACAAAATCCATAAAAACTACTTTTTCATAGTCTATTCACAATCAGTAGTTGCATGTGCAAACACTCCTTTTGTTGTTTAGCTTTCCAATGCCACACAATAGACTTCCTCTACTTAATTTAGAAACATCTTGCATCCTTGGTCAATAGACAGAACTTTGAAATTTTTCCATTGTCTTGCCCACTCTCAAAATTGTCCTGCTACTATGAAGGTATGTGTTTCATTTAAGAGTATAAACCTCTGTTCATTTGGTACATGCAATTTTCCCAACTTGTAGAATATCCCATCCTTGATGTAAACTTCTCTTTGCCTTCAAAATCAACATCTTGTGTCCCCTACAACTGCTGAAATGCATCCCCAAAAAATCAACATCCTTTCCATACTCTCCTTTCCATACTCTTCCTTTAGAGACTTCATGATTGACTAATAAAAGTTGAAAAATGATGTTCAGTTATAAAAACCAAAGAAGCAGAAATCATGAAAAAATCGCGATTAATTGTAAAAATTGGAAATCTTAACTAAGGTTTGCCTATTTTTTCCCCTATTAAATTGCAATTTTTTAGGGTATTTCGTTGATGCCAATTTCCGCCAGTTTTCTCTTATTTCTGCCAGATTTATCTGAGATTTATGAGGTTTTCTACCCACGATTACCCGTAAATAATTTTTGAGTGATTTCTGATCATGTTTTCCACGAATTTTGGCAGCAAATTTGGCGATTTCTGTTAGGGTTTCTCTTATCTTCGCGCGCCCTTTTTCTTTTAACTTCAATTTTTTTCATTTTTTTAACATATAAAAAAATCTTATAACTATACTATAATATAATAGTATAATATTATAACAATAATTTTATAATATAATATAATTATAATATATTAATATATATAGTTATATTATATTGTAAAAATTATTATTATAGCCGGTATTGGCATGGTGTGATGGTTTATAGGTGGCATTGTTGTTCTTGCCACCAAGGTTCAAACCCCGTTGGGGTGGTATTGTTGAATGGTTGTATCCGGTTCATAGCTCCGGTCAAAAGCGTTTACCCCTTGAATAAAAAAAAAAAAAAAAATTATTATTATAATATAAAATATAATAATATATATTAATATATAGTATAATTATAATAATATAATTAATATTTAATATAATTATAATATATTAATATATTATGTTAATAATAACATAATATTATAATTAATAAATTAATATACTAATATATATTAACATATACAATATAATATAATTATATAATAGTGTGTCTACATCAGCTATGGAAGGTAACGGTCGAATGTCGCTGTCTGCAGAAGATAGGGTTTTCCCTGAACAGAACCAGAAGGGAAAGGATTCACAAGGGAAGCTCTGTGGATTTCAAATTAACAGTGATTGCAGCTAGGAGAAAACAGATGTGGGCAACCGAACGGTGAACGCAGTGCAGAATCCAGGCCACAGCGAAGGCGGCGCTGGGGTGGATGGTGGTGCCCTATCAGCACAGAGGGGGCAGAAGCGTGGAAAACATGGAGCTCTCGTCACAAGGGACTTTGGGAATGCTAAGGGGTCCAAGGCGTCTGGGATTGGGGAGAACCAGAGTGGACCCTCTCAGACATTCAAGCATCCAACCAAAGCAGCGACAGGAAGGGGAGGAGGAGAATCATTCTTACCTTCATCATCTAAAATACTCACTGTGGAGCTAGATGATAAGCTGGAGCAAGAAGTGACTTTTAATGAGAAAGTTTTTTCTGGGTTGGGTCTCATTGGGAGATTCAGGGGATTTTGGCCAAGCCTATCTGATCTTCACCAGTGGATTTCCAACCACTAGAAGCATGTCTTTGAAGGGTATGTTCAAATCTATCCCATGGCTAAAGGTTTCTTCATTGTTGTTTTTGAAAAGGAACAAGATAGGAATAAGATCCTCTGTGATTATCACTGGGAGTGGGAAGAAAAATATACTCTGTTGTTAAAGCCATGGCATCCGGCTTTTAACCCAGCCACTGAAGTTTTTGAGAAGGTTCCGCTTTGGGTGAAACTTCCTAACCTTCCTTTACAATTTTGGTTTGATTCTTGCCTGGAGGTTATAGGGAACTCCTTAGGAAGTTTCTTAATGATAGATTACGAGTCTTCAAATCTTCTGCATTCGACTTTTGCCCGGATTTTGGTGCCGGATTTTGGTGGAAATGGACATGTCTAGAAAGCTTCCGAAAGAGATACAGATAAAAACTTCAAAAGGCAGTTGGGTGCAGCCCCTGGATTATGAGGGGGTACCCTTTAGGTGCAGAGTTTGTTATGAAACTGGGCACTTGGCTACTCAATGTGCCAAGAACAGAACAAATAAATCTGCTTCTTGGTGGAAAGAGGTTGCACCTCAGCATTATATAGTGGAGAAAGAGAAGGAGAAACAAGTGAGCCCTTAGGTGAAAGACAAGGAAGAGGAAGGTCAGGTACCTGAGGCTTTGGGTCAGGAAGGGATGGCTATGGTGAAAGATGTTAACAGGGAAGATTAGAAACAGACGAGTGAGGCCCTGATGCAAGAAGGGAATCAGATTGTGCACAGTGATAATGTTGTTCTAAGTGGAGGAGAAAAGGATCTCAAAAATGGGACTGCAACTCCAGAATGTCGGGAGAAAAAAGGTGGGATGAGGCCGCAGGAGACAGAAAATCGGAAACGGAAAGCTGATGGACAAAGCCAACAAGCAAGTGGTAGGTTGAATGAAGCTTTGAAGAGCCCCCTAGACAAACCATTGAAATGGCAGAAGGAGGCTACAAGGGTGGAAAACGGTTAGCAAACCATGAAGGAGAAGAAAGCGAAGAAAGAAGAGAAGAAATCTTTTGCAATGGTTCTTCGGTTTCAAACGAAAGGAAAACAAAGCAATGTTTCAAGCTTCTGACCTGCTAAAAGGTTTTGTTTCGAGGTTATCGATTGTAGGATTGCTTCTTTAGGATTGTTGAACTGGCTTTAGATGGGTAGAGTTACAATTTTTGTTGTTAAGCATGTTAATATGCTAATTGGGAAAAAAAATGTTTAGATGCAACAGCCTTTTGGATGGTTGATGAAAACCATAAGATAATGATGTAATCTTTTTATTTCAAGCAATACAAAATCCTATTACCAATCAAAAAATAATAATTATTATATAATAATTATAATAATATATTATTATATTAATATACAAATATATATAATATAATTATAATATATTAATAGAATAATATATTAATATATAATTATTATATTAATGTATTATAATTACATTATATATTATATTATATTAATACATATTAAGTTTTTTTTTTAAATCCAATTTTTTGCCCATTTTTTATAAAAATCTTATACTTTTGATTTGCCCATTTTTTCCCCAAACGATTTTTGAGGCTATGGTAAAAACAACACTAAGCCTAAACCATATATCTACCACTCTATTTATGATTCCTTTATTGTACTTGTTTACAATGTGGAAATGTTGTAGGAAGCCTATCCATATGAAGTGTTTTCCTGCTACAATTTTGTTTGGATTTTAAAATATTGAAAAGGTTGATCGTCAAGATGAACAATTGTTTCCTTTCCAAATAATAATGATAACATTTATTAATTCTTGCACAAGAGCATACAATTCTTTGTCATATGTAAGATTTCAAAACAATTCAACTAAATAATTTGAAATGATTACATCCCAGTGTCCCCTCTTGCAATTAACCCACCCCCATGGTATCCAAGTTTGTATCCATCTCAATCTCAAAAGATTTTTGCAAGTTAGGTAAATTCAAAACCAGTTCAATGCAATGAACTCGTCAAATGAATGAAGCAATAAACTCTACTGGTTTGCGTCCCAGAGAAAAGACTTGCTAATTTCAGTAATGACATGTCAAGGAGCTGCAATTGCAAAGAATGAGGCAATGAACTTGTTCAAGCAATAGATAGAACCAAAAAATATTCTCATCTCAATCATATTGGAGGGGGCCTTGGCAAATTGAGGATGGGTCCCACTTTTCTTAGGTCAAATCTTGATTTCATCTAACCACATAGCCCAAATAGACTAGTGATTGTTTTGCAAATTCACAAGGTCTTCTCATCGTAGAGCAATTGATTTGCCTCTAAAATTTCCTAAATTTGCTTGAAAGTTTTAGATGTTTTTCTTATGCCTTACTAGAAAGCAAAATATCATCCAAGTGCACTATCACCCATGTATCAATAAATGGCCTTCATACACATTACTCCTTAAATTCATAAAAGTAGACGGTGCATTACATAAACCCAGTGGAAGTACAAGCCACTTCTACCAACCTTGTTTTGCTTCTAAAGCCATTTGCCACTTGATGGTAATCACATTTCAAGTCTAGCTTTGTGAAGTACTTGTTTTGCAACTGATCCAATCAAGTCATTTATCCTTGAAAAAGGATAACTATTTTTCTTAATGATCTTGTTCAATGCCACATAGTCAATGCATTTCTTTTGTCCCATGTTTCTTTGGCACAATTATAATTGGAGAACACTTGAAAGAATGACTCTTTGCACCAATAAACATTGAAGTTGCTTCTTAACCTCATTAGACTCCACCATGGACTATCTATAGAAACCAACATTTGGCAATAAAAATGTACTCCAAACACTACCTCACTTTTGGGTGGCAAGCCTTTGGGCAGTTAGAAAACTTCCTTGAAGAATTATAATAATGCTATCTTAACCTCATTAGACTCCACCATGGACTATCTACAGAAACCAACAGTTGGCAATAATGATTTGGGAAGAAAATATACTCCAAACACTACCTCACTTTTGGGTGGCAAGCTTTTGGGCCATTAGAAAACTTCCTTGAAGAATTATAATAATGCTTCCACTTGTTACTACTCTTAGTGTAAATATTTTCTAAAGTTCCAAATTTGACTACATCTCCTGCTTATCCATAAAAAACCACTAAAGCATTTTTTGACTAGCATCAATGACTTTCTTTGCTTGATTGGAACTTACCAAAAAGAGTTTTAATTTTTTACTTTATATGCATTAATGATGAAGTTTCTCCATCCTTGACAAGGGAGCATTTGTTTGCTTTCTTCATGAAGATTGTATCCCTTTCATACCCATATGGGCTGCCAAACACTACACAAAGAGGATCAAAGGGACTCACATCTTTTACTTCAGAGATGTAATTTGTATTTACCCCAAACTTGATTTTGCTTACCAAGATGTCTTCTTCATTTCACCCATAGCAGAAAAAATTGTTTGGGAAAAAAACAACAAACCAAAAGTATAAGGTTTTTTGAAAAAAAAAAGGAAAAAATCAGATTTAAAAAATATATTTATAATTATAATATAATATAATAATTATAGTATTATTATGATTATTAGATTATTATAATTATTATTAGATTATAATATATTATTATATAATACAATTATATTATTATATATTATTATATAATACAATTATATTATTATATATTATTATATAATATAATAATTAATATTATTATAATTATATTATATTATTATTATATTATGGAGACTATGAATTTGCCTCTCGACTTGACCAATGAGTGATGAATAGTAGGGCATCTCAAACTCAAAGCCGCACAAGCCAATCAACTTCGATGGATGGGTTGAATCAACACCGACTCGTCAACTCGATTGGATTCATTGGGAGGGAATGGAGGGCCCCTTGGTCAAAGTGGCTCGCTCTCTGGTAGATAACAAAGGAGGAATGATTCACAATCAGCCCCTTCCCCTATATGTTCAATCAATTGCTTCTATGGAATAGATCCCTCTTCCATCAACAGTGGCACATCATGGGTTTTTTGAAACTCTAGCAACGTTTCCCTACCATTTTTTTGCTGTTTTTAATCTAATTTTTTCGAGGTTATAACACATTTACATGCTAGAAAATCACGGGTCATCAAATTTGCATGCTAGAAAACCGTGGGTCAACGAGTTTACACACCAAAATATTGCGGGATGATTAATCACAACGGGTGCCAATTTTTTTAGGACTTTTGCTTCTTTAATTTCACCCATCTCAATGAGTATAGAT
This sequence comes from Sequoia sempervirens, assembly GCA_007258455.2. NCBI lineage: Eukaryota > Viridiplantae > Streptophyta > Pinopsida > Cupressales > Cupressaceae > Sequoia > Sequoia sempervirens. The sequence continues at coordinate 51,530 of VDFB02114421.1, forward strand.
GAGGGCAATCATATGCCTCCAAAAAATCTTTTCTTCTAACTCTTGAGAAACCATCTTTTCTCAAGAACAAGATCAAAGAGCACACCTATCTGTGTTCTTAATTTGTAATTCGATCTGGAAGAGCATACTTACCCGTGTCTCAAGATTCTTGAGTGCTATATTCTCGGGGATAATGGAACTACTCACAAGCTCTCTTCCTTCTACCAAGGATGTGATTCTTCTTGGGTTCTCCTTAAAGCCAGTCTTTGGATGCAACTCTAAATGTATTTTCAACTCTTATACAGATGTATATCACAACAATCTTTCAAATAGCAACGGTAGTTATTCTAACATCCATTTACCTTTGCACTTGGCTTGGAAGACTCTTACTGATTTGATACAGATTATTGTCATCCTTTCATCTCATCCACCTCTAGCCACGAGCTTCAATTCACACTTAATCAATGCTCTCAAGCTTGCAAAGTAGGCCTTCTTGTGTGGGTGGGAATTCCTCCAAGGTATTTAGTTACCACACTCCAATCTTGTGTGTAGAATCTTAATTGGATTTCTCACCTTCTAAATTCAACGGTCTATTCCTTCACACTTTGGCGTATGGTATATATAGATAGGGACATATGTAATATAGCTATATGATTCTATTTTGGACAGCATGGTCATTCTCTGTATACTATATAGGTGCGTGCCCCTATTTATACTACATATATCCCTATCTCCATATACAGAATTGAGACAATCAATTGTTTAAATCGTAGTAGCATTCCATTTATACAAGATTGATGTAAGGTGGTAAGTGCAAATAGAGTTCAAATACTCAAGCTTCAAAACAGAAAAAACTGGACAAACTAGAAAAAGATGAAATATACATAAAAATAGAAAAGACTTGACAGCTATGAATTAAAAAACTGTCTTTTTCAAATAAACAAAAATAACTCGCAATTTAATCTAAAATTGTTAAATAACCCATAACAAACCGTATTTTCCCTAGTAATTTCATGTTTGACAGCAAAACAGCAATGCAATTTGAATTGGCAAAGGAAATTGGCAAGCCATGATTATCAGTGACTAGTTGTGAATTTTTATCAATTTTTCTGCTGTAGTTTAAATTCTTTCCATCTAGTTATTAGTGGTGATTCACGAGAACTCAGGGTCATTCTGAGACCGAAAGGATCCGGGTTCTAGTCAATCTCCAGCACATTTAGGGTGAATCCCAGGTACATCTGAGACATAACCAGGAGGTACCCACAGCACCTGGGATAAACAAAAGAAAATGCAGTTGAACAAAAATAATGTATTTAAAAAAGCTCAAACTGATTTTTTGGTGTGTTCAACTCTGTAAATTCCATTTCAGTATTGACCTAATGGCTAAAACTCAGTCAATTTGTTCTCTGTTAATATTGGTGGACAAATCATTTCTTTGTTTCTCAGACCGAGAAGTGAGGAAAGTGAATGAACATTGATTCCAGTGCCCTTAGTTTCAGCACCGACTCCATCCATTGTTTGTATGGATGAAACAAAGTTGAAGGTAGTTGTCTGGACTCTGAATAGATTCGTCTTAAATGTGTTCTTATTTCATCACCCAAATGCCCCACCTGCTCCACCTTCCCTGTCATTTTCTGATACTCAGATCTACTCACCCTAAGAAAAAAATAACTGCTCAGAATATACTTATTCTGGTCAATTAATATTTTTCAGTTGTCCAAATGGGTATTCAGTCAGCATAGCTTTTCCACCCTAATCAATTTCAAAAGAGCAAATGCAATCTCTTGCCGATCACCCACTGAACATTGAAATGTGCCTCAAGCTGCAGGCACCATTGCTGAGCTTTTCCATATCAACTCGGCCTTTATAGGGCTAAATTTCCACCTCAAATCTGTCTTCAATATTAGTTGTGGTGAGGCATTGCTTGAGCCTTCTCCTCCATGGGATTTGTCTTTCTCCTTATGTTTGTCCATGGTCTGCTCCTCCCCTTGCTTGCGATACTCTTCCTTTGCCTTAAAATGTAGATTTTGAAAACTATGGGAACTACAAGCTTACTATTGAAGCTGCCATCCACCCCTCCAAATAATCAAGCTTATCCTTGCATTAAAAGATGTTTTGCTGTAGCAGATCCAAGCTTAAGAAACTTTTCTTCATGCCAATCCTCCAGCTATTGTTTTCCATTGATCTGCTAGGACTTTCCATGTACATGCTGGTATGCTCTACCACTAAGCTACCAGCCCTCTTCATGGCCAGGCATTTTAGTAGGCTACTTATTATTGTTTGGGAATGGTTCATTTTCTCCAAAATATACTTTTCCCCGATTAAATCAAGGGTGTAAACTTAAAAATGAACACACACAATCCAAGGACTAGTAGCTATGGTACCAATATGATTTGCAATTGCCCTGGATATTCAAAAAGGTCATTGATGCTAGGTTCTGCAAGTGTCAAAGAAATTCAACTAGACCCAATGGGATTTCAACCCCTGCCAATTCTCTGTTGCCCGTGAACAACTGGTTGGTGATCAGTTCCGCATGGGTTACACCTGTCATATTTACATTACTGTATTTGGACCATAGTAGGCATTGACACATTGAACTGAAAATGTAAATGGAATTCAATTACATAGGTTTAAAATGGGAAAAAATGGTGAACTTTACCATAAACCGTAAACCCCAGATTAATAAAAAAGAAGAAAAAAAAGTGAGAAAAATGTGGGTTATTCAATAACCTGTGTTTTTTTCCAAGAAAACCTCGGTTTTAATCAAGCCCAGGCCCCAGCTCTGGGGGGGCGTTTAAGCACAGTTAATAGTGTTTTATTCCCATTTTTTGCATCTATGATTTGGATAGGTTCAAGATGGGCATAAGTGTCTTGACTGAATTTCACTAGCGAATGGATTGAACAGGGTTGAATGCATCTCCTTTGAGTGATTCTTCACTCCCAATATGGCCCTGCATACTCATAATGTCCTCTAAGGTTCAACCATCCTTACAGAATCAATTCAATGGCACAAGTACAGTTTGTTCATGCATAGCCATTCAATCCTTCCATGATTCAATGTTGTCTGTTTTCTATCTTCAGTATAAGATTTAGTATTGAAGTTCATAGTTGGATGTCTTTGCATATTCATCACGTTTTCTTATCCATTTGGGATCATTAAATCAATAGTCAAATTATCTATCTATGCTAGACAATCACTTCCCCCAATCCCAACTAGACAATTTATGCTGCTGATTCGAGCATACCTGAGCAGGTATGTGTGCTCTATGAGACAAATATTTTAATCACAATCTACACACAATAAAACCTCTAGCTGGAAGATTCTTAGCAATAGGTGAAGCTTATTATTCCCTTGATACTAGTGATTGACAATGATGACCAAGTGCTCAATTAGAACAATGACCAATATTATGGGCCATTAATGAAAAAGAATTATTATATAATGCTTTTTATGATGATAATATTGGTAATTGAAGAAAGTGGTTGAAGGAAGTTTCTACTCTAATTTGGCATAGAAAAAAACAAAGAAAGTTGTCTAATGTTCAATCCATGCAGGTAAGCAGACATGAGAATTGGAACCAGACCCTTTTCTTGTTGGTCTCTGATGGAGATTAATAGCACTTCCAAAACCTATCAGAGGCAAGGACAAGTGTTGAATTAGTGATGGACTATGACACTTTCAAAATGGCTCTATATTTCAAACCAAGAGGAGGTCTGAAAAATTATAGCCTCCCAATATTTGTGTTCCATAATGTCATGAAACCAGTTAAGCAATCCAATCAATTCATCTCGGGGGTTCACCCCGCAGTGTGACGGTAAAGTCACGGGCCCTGTTGATAGGGCAGCACAAGTTTGAGACTCTCCCCCCATCGTACGATGGAGGCTCTGCCGATTGATGAAGGAGGACTGAAGGAGGTTGGTTACCCCGCGGCAGTAGCATGGAGTTGGTGACAGTGAGGAGCTTGTGGCAGATTCAGAGGATCGGACGCTAAGCTGGAAGTCGCAGTGGAGGCGGGAAGCATACGGCCCAAATTCGTGGAGAGGTACACGCCAATGGGAGGTCAAGAACGCATGGAGAGTCAAAGGGTGGTAGGTGGCAAGTGGCAAGGAGGAGACAAAGTACGGGTGGAGAAGGAGATACGGAGAGGTGGCAAGTGGCAGAGAGGAGGAAGAGTATGGAGTGAAGAAAGAGACATGGAGAGAAGGGAGAACGGAGGAAGAATGGAGTATGGGGTGGAGAAGGAGAGAAGGGAGATCGAAGGAAACGGAGTACGGGTAGAGGAGAAGAAACATGTGGTAGGAGAGAAGAAGAGAAGCAGAGGCAATGAAGGGAGGAAGGAAGGAAAGGAAGAAAGGAGGACTGACGGAGGATGGTAGAGGAAGACAGAGGTAGGAGCGAGTAGAGGAGCGGAAGCAGAGGAAATGGACTGGTGTCAAACCAGACAAACATGGGGATGAGGTCCCCCATAAATTGTGGCCTCACTGGTTCAAAGCTCCAGTCAAAAGCAATCAAGCCTCACTAGTTCAAAGCTCCAATCAAAAGCGTTTACGAATTTTAAAAAAAAAAATCCAATCAATTCATCTCCAACATTTCTAGTTTGTTTTTGAACATCAACAAAGTCATGTACGGCACTCTCTCTTGTCTTTATTGCCTGTGGCATTTGTCCCTACTAGTATCTTGGAAGATTGCTTCCATTCCTTTGTTTTTCTTTCTAGGCCCCAAAGTGGGCTTTTCCTTGAAACATAAGGATCCTCTTTTATAGACATGTTCCAATTCATTGACATAAGTGTTAGGTGGATTGCAAGAATCCATGGGGAGATTACATTTGAGGATGCACTGACAAAGCTCAAAAATTTTCCCATGGATTTATGCACAATAAGTCCTATATCATGTTAATGACACAAAGGAGAGAGAGACAGAGGAGGGGGGCAGACAGAGAGAGAGTCTATATGCACACAACAGTAGAATTGTAGACAAATTGGTGTAGACCTATATGTATATGTGTGCATTAAGTACAAACCTCGTTAATTTATTGAAATTAGGAAAAACAGAGTCAAAAATACCATTAAGAAACACATATAAAGGCATTTAGAAAAATTATCAAATTCTATCTAAAGTTAAATAAACTTACGTCAACAACAAAAGCTATCCAAAATTAATGAATTCAAAATAGGTTTGTCAAACATTTTCTTCAAAGAATTATAGAATAAGTGTGCCATCACATTGGCATTGCATGTTAACAATTATCTTGCATTATATGCATAATTACAGCCACTGACAAGATGATTTCCATGTATGTATCAAAGGTTATTTTGATAGGCAAACTGAAAACCCAAAATATCCAAGCAAAAAATTCAGAGTCCTTGAATCAAAACTATTTGGCAAAGGATTCATGTATGCTTATTTCAATTCAATGGTTTTAAATCAGTGTTCCACGGGCCTGCGGGACGGGCAAATGGGGGGACGTCCGGGACGCGTTTCGGAGACGGGGGGACAAAAGGCCTATGTTTGGGGACGGCGGGGTGGTGGCGCTAATATAGTTATACATATACTTATAGTACTTGAAAAACTAGTTTTGAAAAGATGTATAACAGTATAAGAATTACATTTCAAATGAAACTATAGGAAATTAGTAAAATTATAACATGGAAAAAATTGAAATACTAAATCTAAATACGAAGATATCTTGAATGCTAATTGCTAAATAAAATTTGACAAATGAAATTGTCAAATTGGAGATTTCTATTATATCGAAACTATGAATATGTAATGTCATATGAGATATCACAAAGTCTATAAAGATGATTACATGATTCATCATTACAATGAGTAGCATTACAAAAGACAAAATGCCAAAATGTCAAAACTCAAAATGTAGTAAATGGAGGCCTCTAATCATCTGCAAACTCCTCATCACTGGAACTGCTGGACTCCACAAGGTCAAGATCCCTCAAGCTCACACCAACCAGCCCTGCATCTGAAGTGGTAGGATCATCCTCATCAATCTGTGAAGGCTCCTCTGGCTCCACATCCCATCGTGCTGCTAGACTCTCCTTGTATCGAACTGTCTTGCAGTCCATGAGACGCAAAGCACTGTGTACAGCCACAAGCTTCTCTGCTCTCTTAGAGGTAAGTTTGTTCCTCTTAAGAGAGTGGATGAAGCTATATGTAGACCAATTCCTCTCAGCAGCTGAAGAGCTGGAAACCTGGGATAGCAAATAGATAGCTAGAGTGGTGGTCAAAGATTTCGGACCATGACAATTCCACCACAAAAGTGGGTCCTCATGTGCCATAGATTCTATATCCATCTTTGTTGCATCTGAATAGCCTCTAAGAGTGGCAAATTTGGTCCACTTAGTGTGAATTGTGCCGGCATCTCTAGAATCATACATCTTCTCTATGCACCTAAAGAAACCCGCCTTCACCTCATCATCCTGAATCGGTGTCACTCTACCTGGTCTAGCCTTGTACCACTTAGGATTCAAGGCAAAGGCAGCCATATGCAAAGGAGTGTTCAACTTGTCCCATCTGAGCTGAATGCTTGGCCGGATGTGCTCATTGTAGAATGCTAGAGAGGGGTCCTTCACTCGCACAACAGCCCTCATCTAGTCAAGCATAAAGTCGATGCACTCATACACCTCTCCAAGGTTAGGTGCATCCCCATCCCCATATCTAATAATCTGGAATACTGGAGAAATGATGGAGACAATATATTTCGCATCAGTCCAAAACACATCACTCTTCACTATCTCCTTCACCCTTCTCCCCTGTGTTGTCTTGACCTCGGCCCACCTATTCCACTCATTAGTCATAACCATGAGTTGCAATGCCTCTTGCAACTCAATCATTCTCTCCAAGAGAAAGAAATATGATGCATATTGAGTCTCCACCAGTTTCAAGAACTCCTTCACGAAGGTCCTGAAGAGTGCATGTGAAGTGTGGTGGTTGCAAATAAACATCTGCACATCTCTCGCATCAGTGACCACTCCTCTAATCCAATCAATCATCCCCATGTCCTTGAGTGCATTGTTCATGGCATGCACACAACATGGGGTCCACCAAATATGTCTATAGGCTGCCTCAATGAGTTTCCCTACTACTCTACACACATGGGCTACATCTGTGACTACTTGGACCACATTTTGTGGCCCACCCTCCTCAATAGCCTCCCTGAGGACATGAAACTGAAAATTAGCATCTTTGTGATGCCCTATACAATCAACTGCTCTAAGGAAGTATGGGCCCTCTGCACATGTGACCATGATGTTGATGAGTGGACGATGGCTAATGTCCATCCACCAATCCATAACTATGCTGCACCCAGATGCCACCCAACGTGCCTTCATCTTCTCCATCAAAATATTGATCTTGGAATAGCACTTATCCAAGATTGAGGTCCTCATTTTTGTCTCACCTGGTGGCACATATGATGTTCCTCCCTTCGCCACCATAACCATCATCTCCCTATAATAAGAAGACCGTGTAACATGAAATGGAATGCCATTGGCAAAGAAGAACTTGCCAATGGATTCATCTATCTCATCTCTCAGCTGCACATTAAACATATCAACTATGGGGTTTCTCTGCGATGTCTGCAACTTGCGTTTCCCTGTGGCTATCCCCCCTAGCGACACTAGAAGTGGAAGTGGGTGAAGATCCAAACATCATTCCTCTCGGCTGCGAAGCATGAGAAGTATGTGGCGCATGATGGGTTTGTTGAAGGGTTGCCCTAGCAATCAAAGTAGTAGGGACTGAAATATTTGTGTCCTCTGGAATGCCCCAAAGCTTGTTAAACTCCATTCTATAATGTATATTTTTAGGCTCCTTCAAAAACTTACTAGGCTCCACACCTTTTCCTGTCCAAAAAAGAAAGTGTACATTCACTCGAGTGATGCTACCAAACCATTTAGTCCCACAAATGTTGCACTTCCACTTCCTTGTTCCCCCACCTGAATGTGATGTGCCTTGTATTCTTGTAGCAAACTGTTTTAGAGGAGACTTTGGATCAAAATGACCCCTAGCAAACTCTGCCAACAATTCTGAAGGGCAGCCTGTACTAGCTGGTGCACTCGCCATGGAACTAGATTGGGCTGCAGGATCAGCCCCATGGTCATCCCCCTCATTCTCAGGTTCAAAATCTGAATCATGTTCACTATGAGAATGGATTTCCATGTCATCCCCACTCACGTCTTGGGTGCTCATCGTGAAAGTGACACTGCATTTCACAAAATTAAAATAAAATCAGCCTACTTTAACAAATTGAAACAATGAAATACAAATTGAAATAACAAATTTGAAATTTTAATTTTGAAAACAAAATTTACAATTTATAATTTAAAAATCAGCCTACTTTAATTTTATATTATTTAAAAATTTAAATAAAAATATTAAATTAACAAATAATAAAATTTGATGTTGAATCTTGAGGGCAAAATGATGAAGATGAATGAATCATTCATCATTTTGCCCTCAAGATTCAACATCAAATTTGATTTTGAGATGAATAAGAAAAAAAAAAACTTTGATGTTGAATCTTGAGGGCAAAATGATGAATGATTCATTCATCTTCATCATTTTGCCCTCAAGATTCAACATCAAATCTGATTTTGAGTCTTTGAGATGAATAAGAAAAAAAAACAAGTTTAAACTCAAAAAATAGAACAAAAACAACAAGAAATTTGAAAAAAACTTCAAAAACCCTACCTTGTGCTTGAAAAATCTCTCCAAAATGAAGTAGAATCCTCTTCCTTCTCTTCTTCTTGCTCCTTCTCACTCCTATCACACTTGCAATCACTTTTTTCACTCCTTCAATCAGACTTCTTCACTGTTTTTCCTCCTCTCCAGCTAGCTGCAAAAAAAATCAGTCTTTGAAAATGTGATTGAAATGATAAAATTACAAGGTTTCGTGTTGTTTTGGAGGAAGGGGTGGGGCCCACACCAAACTAGGGTAACCCCAAAACAATTAAAAATCAAAATTTACTTTTAATTTTTAGGTTAAGTTGGCCCATTGACGTGGGGCTCGACGGGAGACGGCTAGGCGTCTCCCAGTCTCTCGAGAAACGCTTGGGCGTCTCCCAAGGAGACTTGGAAACTTGGAGACGTCTCCACATCTCCAAGTCTCCTTGGGAGACGCGGAGACGTTTCCCCGTCTCCAGCGGAGCATTGGTGGTGATGGCGGGAAAGCAGGAAACGCCAAGTACCCGTTTCCCTGTCCCCGAAACATCCCCATTTCCGAAATGCGGCCAAATAGGGGGGGAAATGCATTTCTGTGGAACATTGATTAAAAATCAAAATTTATTGTTAATTTTTAAGTTAAGTCAGCCCATTGATGTGGGGCTTGACGAGAGATGGCTAGGCGTCTCCCTGTCTCCCGAGAAACGCCTGGGCGTCTCCCAAGGAGACTTGGAAACTTGGAGACGTCTCCAAGTCTCCTTGGGAGACATGGAGACGTTTCCCCGTCTCCGGCGGAGCATTGGTGGTGGTGGCGAGATGGCGGGAAACGCCAAGTACCCGTTTCCCCGTCCCTGAAACGTCCCCGTTTCCAAAACACGGCCAGATAGAGGGGGAAACACGTTTCCGTGGAACACTGTTTTAAATGGATGCCAAGTAATCCGAGATGAAACAATTTCTTTATCCATATTATATGATTCAGAAGGCAGATAGAGGTACTATATGCAAACCACATTGGTGTTTTCTACTCAATAGTTAATACAAAGATATAACCATTGCATGCAGATATTTGGGGTTTCAAATCTATGCAGACACAAGTCATCATATCATTTAAACCAAAGTAAAAATTACTTTGTATCTTTTCCAAGCAAGATGCAATAAAAACTGTATCATTTTCAATTTCCAACAATTACATACCTTTCCGACAACACCAGAATCAAGCAGCCAATTGGTGGGAATACTGAACTCTTTGTACCGTGCAATGGCCATATCTCTTGTACGAAGAAGTGCATAAACACTTTGTTCAACTCTGCAATGAAAACCAAATAAGACCCAAGTAATGACTGAAAATTTTGTGAATTCTTAAGTAATGATTTGTAATACCATTTCCATTGGTTGCAGGAGACAGCAATCTTCTCACTACAAAGACTTGTTTCTAAATTTTCCTATTAAAAATAAATTGGAATTATTTTCCTCAGGCTTCAGATATTTTATTAGTCATAAAATAATTACAACATGCAAACTTACTTTTCGAGCAGAGAGTACATCTTTTTCAAAGCAGCATCACATGAAAGTTTTGGATCATCAACAAATGAAGTAATTTCTGTTTCTAGCTTCTTTAAATCCTGGTACTCAAATGCTGCTTCCCTCAGGGCATCAGCTTTACTCTCAGGCCAGTCAAAATGTTTCAGAACTGCACGTTCATCAACCTAATACAAATTTAAACAAACTTGTAAGGCAACGAACATGTAATGAACTCTCTAGCATGACCACACTGACAACAATATTACAGCTACCTATGAACGTATGATACAAGAATATTTTCTTGTACCTGGATTACCTTCCTAATGTCAGATTTGTTTCCATAATTGACTCTTTAAAAGAGCATATTAAAAAATCCAAAGAAGACACAAAACTAAATACTCTTGGGCTGCTGCAAAAAGGAAAGAGATTGCTAAGAGACATAGTATTTCCACAGTCCATGATAGTGATTTAGTATGCTTCTGGATTTAGCTATCTAATAGTTTTTAGATCAAAAGGGGATAAACAAAATTTATGGTTCACACTCCATGATCCATCATCAAGCAAAGGATAAGTTTTTGGTTAGATTCCATAACTTACTTCTGAAAAAGAGAAGAGGAAAGAAAGATGGAACGCTAAACTAAAACAAGGAATCAAAATTTAGCATGCTATAAAGATTAATACTTAAAGAAATATAAAGCTAGAAAATAATTACAAAAAACAACTAAACCAAGCAAGCATCCTATACAATATTTAAAATGATAAAATTAGAACACAAGAGCATAAGACAAAAAGACTGGAGATAAATTGATCATAAAAATATATACTCAGGTATAAACCATAATATTATAATAATGATAATATTGTTCTGAAAATAATAACGGAAATGAGAGGAGTAGCTATGATTACAAATATTGTGACAATAATATTCAGATTGCAATTAGTATTCATAAAGGATCCTAACACTAAGACACGGTTGAAAAGAATATATTGAGTCATGTGAAGCTGAAACAGCAAATGCTTCATGATGGATGGTATATTAAGAATTTAAGTCAGGTAGATTAAGAACTAGTGTTTATGCTGGGAAATGTTACAGATCACAATAGGTTTGATTGTACATGCATGACAAGAATTTTAAGGGCTTGCTCACTCCTAAATATATTGGGCGATATACTGAACATTAATAAAGAGCAAGATATATATTTGATTTCCAAATTTTAAGATTCTTTGAGCATTGAAATGGCATGATAACTAACAAAATGTGGATTCCAGCATTAGCGGATTTCACCAGGTTAATTTTTGATGGAGCATATGGGAGAATCTTTGTATAAAAAAGAGAAATTTTCAGCCATTCTCGCATAGTGCATTGGTTAAAGCATGGCACTGTTGTTGCCACCAAGGTTCAAAACCCCCCCACTGGGCTATTGTGCTCACAGTATTTGTACCCTCACTGGGTCAATGTGCTCACGGGTTTGAACTATTTACATTAAGGTTGTTGGCATTATAAGTTGTTGACTTCATGTTCCAAACCCTCACTGGGCAGTTGAGCTCACAGCCTTTGTACCCCTACTGGGCCCCTGAGCTTGCAGGTTTGAACTGTTCGCATTAATGCAATGCATTCATGCCAGGGATGAGGTTCCCCATTTGCAGCCTCACCTAGCCTGAGCCAGACTAAAATTTCCCACTATTCACTGATTGAAAAAAAAAAAACAAAAAGAGAAATCTTCAAAAATAGAAAAGGTCTATCAGTACATTTTTCTGAAGGATCGAGATTTACTAAATACAACCAGGCAGTAGTTTAGTAGATGCAATAAATAAGGATTAAAAATTGCGTCAAAAATTTGTTTTGTAATAAATGGATTGAAGTTTACTCTGTGATTGCACTTATCAGATAAAAAAAAAGGTCAATACGGAGAGTGTAATAGGAAATAAAACTAGACTTGAGAAAGTTATTCTTTTTGTTAATATATTTAATTTAGATAATATTCAGATCTGTCTTATACACCCTCCATCAAATAAGATGGATATTTTTAGCGAAGGAGCAGGATTAGAAGGGCATCACTATGTCATAAAATTATAAAAATGATTGATGATATGGGTACATGGCAGAAAAGCAGAAGAGACTAATTACCAACGACTTGATTAACATTCACTAGAACAAACTATTAAATGATGTATGGTGGCACATACCATAACGATGTCTAAAGTAGGGTGAGTAATTATGGTAGAGTGCAGATGGAAAGAGAAGTTGGCCTAGGATTGAAACTTCATGAGCCAGTGATAGGAGCACGGTTTAAAAGAAGAAATAGCATATATGAAACTTTTGAGAAATCAAAGTATAGTTTCAAAATGCCACTTCCCCCTAGCAGCCTGTGAACCCTAATGTGGTCTTGTTTGCAGCAGAATCCCAATCTGTGCTGCAGAAAGGCTCAAAGGAGAATAATATTGTTAATATAATCTCTGATGGGACTTTATTGTCTGATGGTTTGGGCCCCTCAATCCCTGTAGCCATCGGTCCCACAGCTCCAGTTACACCAAGCAAAAATGTATTGGATTCTGCAAAGAGATCCCATGCTCACAAGGTTTCAAGGGCAATAAAACAAGGGGTCATTGAGGTTGAGTCTTCAAATAAACCCAATGTGGGGCTGGCAATGGCTGGAGCTTTTAGATCTCTGGATAACCCATCTCAGGCAGACATCGCCAGCTTTTAGATCTTTGGATAACTCATCTCAGGCAGACAAAGCCAATGTTAAACTTCATATGTGGCGCAGGTGGCTTAATATTCAAAGCAACAAAGGAAAATGGATACAATAACCTATTCTGGGATCCACCCAATTATTTCCCTACAGCAAGTTGTATTATTTGAAGAAGAGAGGTACTCCAACCAGGCGCTGATATGTAAGTTCAATTCTTTCTGACCTAGTCTAGTCAATCTGCATTCTCAGATAATAAATACTTGGCTATGAAATCTTGAAGGCGATAGTGACATTTATTCCAATGCTCAAGAGTTTTTTGTGTTACTATGTGAATTGGTGAAAGATAGGGATTTCATTTTAGGCAAAGGGCCCTAGTTCTGAGATAGCCATGTTCTTCTTTTAAAGCCATGATTTCCAGATTTCGATCCTATCACAAAGGTTTATTCAGTAATGCCTATTTGGGTTCATTTGCCTTATCTCCCTGTTATCACTGAATCTAGCAGCGCTCATTCCACAGATAACCCCCTTACGAAACTTGTTTGTTTCCTAGGTTCGTGAAGTTCAAGCACACAAAACGAGGTGATTTTCAATCCACCTCGAAGTGTGTTCCAAAGCTTCAAACAGTCAGTTTGAGCATCCCCCTACGTTCACCTCGTGAAGACCTTTGAAACAAGTATCTTCACGAGCTCTCACTATTGATACTTTGTGAAATTGGGAAAAGTGCAGTTGTCTCAAAAAACAACACTCCAATCCTTTTTGAAAAAATGACTAAGTGTAAAAAGTGCAAAGGCGCTAAAATTCAACGCCCCTACACTTAAGTGATTTTTGTAAAGTGCAATGGTGCTGATTTTTAGTGCCTTTGCACTTGTTTTCCAGACTCAGTCATTTTTTTTTGTGCAATGGTGCTGAATTTTAGCACCTTTGCACTTTTTCCAGACTTAGTCATTTTTTGTGCAATACTGCTGAATTTTAGCACCTTTGCACTTTTTCCAGACTTAGTCATTTTTTGTGCAATGGTGCTAAATTTTAGCACCTTTGCACTTTTTCCAAACTTAGTCATTTTTTTGTGTGCAATGGTGCTGAATTTTTAACACCTTTGCACTTTTTCCAGACTTAGTCATTTTTTGTGCAATGGTGCTGAATTTTAGCACCTTTGCACTTTTTGGCAGTTTTTAACTTAGTCTCTTCAAACTTGCTCTATTTCCGTTCCGGACCCCATTTCTTCGCTCCCGCATTGTTTTCTGTGCCTAATTGCTCGTTTCATGCTTGCTCAACATCGTTTCTCGCTTCACGCTTCCCAATGCTATTTTTTCTGCTAACACCTATTGATTCACCATCCTTGCAGTTTCTCTCCAGATTTCATCAAGTGATCCTAAAGGTGACATCTTCTGATCCAGTGAACTATCCCAAATCTACAAAGAAGTCGTTATGCAGCAAGTTGAGGATAACAGTTTTTCCCAAAGCCTCAATACATATCATTTGCGATATACGACTGAGACTTGATAATCTCAAGACGTATCTTCACGGGTGCAAGAAAATCCAGTCATTTGCCAGAAGGTCGATCACAAGAGCTCACACCCTTGTAGATTACACAGTTGGCCCAGATGATGCGCTCATACAGGAGACCAAGAAAAAGTATGAAGACTCTGCACCCAAAGCAAGGAACCATGAAGATTCTTGATCTCTGATGTTGAACATTTTGATGCTTCCATTTATGCATCTTGTAAATAGTTTTTGACATCTTAAATGTCTTTTCTCGAAGTGTAATTGCACCAAAATTCTGAGATGTAATTTCTTGAAGACAAATTACATTTTGACTTAGTCAAATTTAGGTGAGATTTTCCTAAATTAACTCACCTAACTTTCCTAGATTTACTCTTCCCTCTCTTTTATAAATATGAGGGATTTCTATTGTAAAGAGGATCCTTTAGTTTTTGCAACGAAGTGCTGCTCAATTTGCAACAAATTGTGAAACTTTGTGTTCATGTTTTGTGAATCTAAATCTGATCAATAAAGGAAGAAATTGCATACCAGACTTTGCGTTGGATCGATTGTCTCTTGAATTTGATTAAGATTGGTGGTGATTAGTTTATGAAATCTGAAGGACTTCAAGTGATTCTTGTGGACTTTGTGTCACATTTCTAACTTGAATTTGTGTTTATGTTTTAATGTTTTGATTGAAAGATCTACAAGACTTTGAGCTTGTAATGTCTTATGTTGTTCGAATGAATTGCTACATCTAAGAAGACTTTGTGCTTCTAATGCGACAACTATATTGTTCTCACAGATCTGCAGTTAAAAAGACTACGAAACGACTTTGCGCCTTCGTGAGCCTTACTTGTTTCCATTTTTCTTTTGTTATAATCTTATCTGATACCTCTAAGATGTGCTTTGCCAAGATAGGGAATCAGTTGTACTGCTTTTGGTAAGTTTCTAGTACTTTGAATTAAGAACATTTTCAGCTATGAAGCATTATACACATCTTCTTTGAAAAATGAGAGAATGATGAATGCGACACGCACCCCACACTTCGTAAATAATGTAAATATTTTGTAAATACTCTAGCTGGTTTCTAATTGTAAGAAGGGTGCCTCCCCTTGCTGAGAGGAGAGATTGAATCTCACATAGCTGTGGTTGAAGTCCTAGTTGTGTAATCTATTGAAAAAGCTGATTACATAATTTTCACCCAACACTCCCGTTGCAATTCTTATTGCTTTCAAAGTACTGGGAACGCTTTGGGTAGAGATTTATATCCATCAATCCAATGGACATAGATATATATCAAAGGGGTTGCCTGACAAAGTTTGGTTGACAGTTGGGGAGCGGGCATAGAAACAAGCCACCAATTATGAAAATGCATCACTTTCTGTCACGAATGTTTTCTAGTAGGGCATATTGCTGCCTGTTGTAAAGTTGCTAAAATACCTTCATTGAAAAGTGTAACGTGGTGGAAAGGAGCTTGCATTGGCCATCAATCAGTGAACCAACAAGTCCCAGATTCTTCTAATGATTCAGCATGCCATTCGAATATGGATAAATATAGTGTACAAGTTATTGATTTTTCTTGGGACATTCACAAGGATAACCCCACAAAGGCAAGCTTGGAGAATCATGTTAAGGAGACGTCTGCAGCAGAGCCAGTTTAGGAATTACAGAGAATAAAGAACAAGAAAAGGTGAAAGACAAGCCTCTGCCTTAGCACTCTTCTGGTGGCAATATAGATCCTCTTCCTGGCTCAACGTCCTCTTCTGGTTACTGCTAAATGTCTTTTTTAAAATCTAATCTGGATCATTCAAAAGCCTCTATGGCACAGACTTCTTAGCAATCTGAGCCGACTGATGCAGATGAATGGGGTCTTGGTGAATCACTTTTAGATCAGATAAATCAGTCCCTCTTGGCTTTGCCTGCCTCTTCTGAATTTGAGGAAGATGGAAACATTGGTTGGCTGGAAGTTCTTTCCAAAAAGTCGCAGTCTGATATGTTTCTTAGATCACATAGGAAAAAATGATTGTCAGACATTTATGTCTTTTCCTTTGGTCCTGTCACCCTTGCTTGAGTTTTGACAGGAGTTTCACTTTTATTTTAGTATGTATGCATGTCTTGTTGGGCTGGGGCTCCTCAATAGTACCTCGATATTTTAGTCAAAAAAAAAAGATTGAAGCTTCATGATATAGTCAATCACTATGAAAGGAGCTTCTTAGCTTGGTGAGTCATCATTTCAATCTTATTAGATCACTTGACCATTAGAAGATTGAATTTCCTTAGTTATCAAAAAAAATTGATTTAAAAGAATTCAACGACAAAAAAGAATAGTCGACCCTTCACGGCTTGGTGAAACCATTGCCAAACTTAAAGACCTTAAAGTTTCAAAAAAATGACTTCATAAAGAAGAATTATGATCTCTATAGAATAGAACTAATACCCAGCCTGATCACTGCAAAATTTTCAACCATGTGCTTATCATGTTTTTCCTAATTTGGTAAGAAAGTTTATTTAAGATTCTAGAGCGATGTATTTCCTAGTGCTCCCTTGTTATTACATACATCAATTCAGTTTAATTCAAAGAGTTCCATCAAATGTTTTATCTAGAAGAAAAAAACACGTTTTTGTTTTGTATTCCATGAGATATTTCCTAAAAGGATTCTAGTATATTTAATCTTTTGATTGGAACAACTCAAATAAGCAATGGATACATAATATTTAGAGCACTTGCAGAGCATAATATTTATAGTAGATGATGAGTTGTTAACTTCTTGACAGATTATCACACAAACATGTATCTGGAATAGTCTTTAAACATTTGTCATTTTCAGAAAATAATCTTCACAGTACAGAATGAATTGTTATACTCTTGATCCATCACCATATAAACATGTCCAAAGATGTATATGTCAACTTTTTGCAATATTATTTCCTGTATATGAAATGGACTTGGAAGAAAAGCTTTATTTATCATACAAATAAGAAATGGACTTGGGTGAAAGCTTTATTTATCACACCAAATAATAAATGTACATAAGAGCATCACTATTTTTTTTAGACTCCTATTCTGAAGCAAAGCAAATCATTTCAGATGACAATGACAAAATGCTTCACAACCATAGTTGCTAAAATTAAAATGTTTCTTAGTTCCACCATTGAACACATTCTCAAAATGACTTCCCCAAAACAAAATGGTAGTCATAGTTCTACCTAAAAGGCTTAAACTAACAGCCAACTGACACACAGACTTCAAAGTATTGCTGGCATATCAGGCGCACTAGATCAAAATGCAACAGGCAAATGAGAGTTTTGCAGGGTCAGTCAGAATCAAAAAAGAAAAGAAATATTATAATTGTGTCCAAAAATCACTTAAAAAAGATCAATGTGATGCTACAATGCAGAGAAGTATCTAAAACTTTCCCACTACAAAAATTTATAAAAACCAAGGAGTGTTTTACTAAGAGAAATGTAAATCGAATAAAGCAGGTAACACTTGTGAGATTACAGAGTTCACAACCCTACCCATAAGAGAATAGTCATGAGATGTAACATATGAAATGAACTTATGTCCTCGACGAGAAATGAGACCAGAGTTATTTCCCACCAGCCACAGATACAGTATATGTCACGTTCTTTCTAGTATCCAATCAAAGAAATGTTTTAGGTCCAAGATTAAAGAAAATATTCCCAGGAACAATGAACAGAGTCCATTAAACTCAGATGATCAACACAGTCAATTAAATTCTTAATGGTAGGAAAGAGTTCTTTCTCACTTTCCATAAGGAATTTGAAGTTTCAAGTTCTACTATCAAAGTTCAATTTCATTGACAAGATTGCATAAGATTTATGTTACATAAATATTTCCACATTCGGTTACAAAAGCAACAGAAAGATTGCAAAGTTAGAAATGTGATCAATATTTTGGAAGGGGAAATGTTTCAATGCTTACCAAAGCTAACCAAAGATCAGAAATAGTCAACAGACTAAGGCAACATCGCAAGAATAGTATATTTCATAATTGGCCTCTGATTATAAGACATGCAATCATTTATAACTTTAGTAGCAGCATAATACACTATTTGTTTTATATGAAGTGGGGATACATACCAGGAAAGACAGTTCTTCATCCAGCCAATTCACAAATGCCACAACATCTTCAATATTCATATAAGCAGCTGCACGGACCTCTGTGGCTAGTGACTGAACAAAATCACCTTGAGTTTCCACATCAGCTTTGACCTGAAAGGCCACAAGAAATCTCAAATAAGGCATAATATGATCCATACCTCTCTCGCCTTATCTTATCTATAATTTTCCATCTCTAAAACTGTGTAGATGCAGCAAGAAAAGACTAGTGCTGTGTAGCAGCGAGTCAGTTCCTGTAGAATCTCAAAAGGTCACACTTACAGATAGTAAGAATGCTGATCGATTCTCTATCTCTCCAATCATGTTATTTCGAGCTGCTGCAACATTAGGTGCTGCAGATGTCATAGTAGCAGCCTCCTTCTTGGCCTCTCTTTTCATCAATGATTGATAGAATTCCACAAGCTCTGGAGCCCTGTGAACTTTTTCTCCAGTTGGTCCTTGTGATTTGAGCATGCCCCCAGGAGGTGGAGGTGGAGGCGGTGGTGCCCCAGGGGCACCTGGTGGAGGAGGTGGACGAGGTGGGGGTGTAGGTATGCCAGTAGGAGCTTTCGCAGGAGTACTATTAGAAGAAGAAGCTAATGGTTTAGGAGGAGGCTTTGCAACCCGTGGAGATCTCTTTTGCACTTCTGCAAGCTTCATTTTGCTAATTTCTGGAGTTTGAGTTGGATGCTCGATTGATTGGCCATTTGAATGCTCATTTGTTGTGGTAAATCTTGTCGCCAATGTTCCTATAGGCTTTTCTGTTGTAGTTTTGGGTGCTGATGTTGCTACAGGATTCTCTATCATAGTTTTTGGAGCTAGTGTTCCTATAGGCTTCTCTGTTGTACTTTTTGGAAACAATGTTCCTACAGGCTTCTCTAGCCTAACTTGTCCACCAGACACATCTACCTTTCCAGAAAACTTCTCAGCTCTTGCTTGCTCTGCCTTTTCTTTGATTGCCTTCTCCCTTTCGACTGCCAATTTGTGCCTATCTTTAAAGGCAGGGTATTTGTCTTCCAGCACTCCTCCAACAGATTTTGACATAAGGTGGAATGAAGCAGCAACATTATTTATGGAATTATCATTTCTATTGGCTCCTGTTCTAATTTGTGGAAGGCTTGTCATTTCAGGTGAATCAACCATTGATGTCATGGTATCATGAGAATCGATAGAAGAACTAGAGTTTACTCGTCCAAAGCCAGATCCCTGGTCCCTTTTACCTACTGAGGTGATGGCAAATTTGTCGCTAGAATTTTTCAACAACAATGCTTCTAGTGACCCTTTTGTTGAAGAATGTCTTCTGTAACCTGGGCTCATCCTAAATGGAGAACTTGCATCTCCTCTTCCCTCACTAAATGAACTACCAGGTGACATTGTTGAGTCATCCTTACTTCTTCCCCACTTTTTCAGCTTCTGTATCAAACTCGACTTTTTAGAGCTACTATATCTGCTAGATGAACTGTCAATAGATGCATTATCAAAATCATCACTCTCAGAAGGTGTCGATGGTTGTGAAGATACACTCTCGAAGTCAGTTTCTGTGCTAGTTTTCTCACGTGATGATAGAAGATCAGGCCCTGCATATTCCAACATAAGCTGCTTGGCTTTCTCCTGTGACTTGGGACTCAAGCCTTTGCTGAGGTCCCGTGCTGTTATTTTCCCAGGTGGTGCTTGGTAGTTCCGCAGCTCATATCGTAAGCATGCATTAACCCAACGCAAATAAACCAATTCCTCCACTTCACTAAATCGATTCAGTTGCAGCCCTTCAACTTGTTTCACTAGGTCTGCATTCACGTACCTCAAACTGTTGGTCTCCTCTCTTACTTTTGCAACCATCTCACTCTGCATACCAGTAAATCCCCCAAAAGGTTGGTTTATGTATCACCATTAAATAAATAAACAATAAACAAACAAGAACAAGATGTAAATTTGTGCAAGGAAACAATAGTTTAGAGAATACCTACCTCTGTCGTGTTGGAAAGTGTAGCAATCTTTGCCTCGCAGGCATCTAATTTCACTGTCAGCTCCCGTTTCTCATGTTGCAACTCTTTATTGGCCCTCTTTAATTCCACCACTTCCACATCCAATTCTTTCAGACGATGGAGTTTCTTCTCAATCTCAAAATCCTTTTTAGATGCTTCCTTCTCTTTTGCTTGAAGGCTAGCAACTTGTTGCTTGAGCATAAGGAGCTGTTCTTTTGTTTGCCCAGAATCCATTTGAATCTGTTTCTGAAGCTCTTTGATTCGCGTCCTAGCCACCTCAAGCTCCTTCTTTTTTGTTGCAGCCATAGCTACTTCTTCCTCCATTTTCTTCTTTTGGGTTTCCAAAGAATTAATTCTGAGCTTGAGCATGTCAATTTCCACTATTTTTATTTGAAGCTGTCTTTGCAGCTCTCCTATGCTTGTTTGCTGCTCTTTCATACCATAGTATTCAAGCAATTCTCCTTCAAGCTTTACTTCCCTTTCTTCCAACTCCTTGACCAGATTCCTTAATTTCTCAAGCTCCGCTGAGTTACTCTCCATTGTAGCTTCATACGATAATTCCAATAAGCTATCTTTCTCAGATATCTGCCTCGGAAGACTTCCCTCTTCTGATTGAAACTCCAAACTGCTTGAGAAAAGGTCTTCAAATTCAGGCAATAGCATTTGTTCTCCATCAGAAAAGCTCTTACAACTTAAAGATGGACTCATAACACTATTAACTCTTTTGACTTCCTCTTCTTCTTCCTGCAAAGCCAGCCATGATCAATTGATATGCCACATAGAGTTGAAAATAAATGTAACTTCGGAAAAATAAAAAACAAATGGGGACATTCTAATGCAGGTTATTTTACATACTACTACTGGAAGCCTATTCCAGTTAGCATGAGTTAAAAACAAATTTCCTGATAAAGATGTGGAATTATAGTTGCTTTTCATAAAGCATAGCTTATTATAACTCCATGGTGAATACCATACTTGCTCTTCCTGTGTTGAATCAACATCAGTATATGCATATAATTCTTTCTTGTGCTTCTCATTTTGATGTTCGTTCCCATCTCCATGCCCTGATTCTGTATCATAAGAATTAATCACAAACCAACCTTAACAGCATTGACAATAAGTAGAATCTTATGATGGGATCAATCAATGCTGTTATGAATTATTTTGAATTGACATCTGCAGTTGAACTTTAAAACAACAGCTAAACTTAATCAATGTTGTTCACTATGTCCAAACTTCAATAAGGCAATTTTTCATGTATGCAGAATAGAGAATTGAAGTTAGTACCAGCAGATGTAACTTTATTCTGTCTTTTGCTTTGGAACCGCTGTAATGTGTAAGCTACAACTGATACAGTGGCCGCAAGGCCTACCCTCACTAACATAAATATATTTTTTCTTTACCTCCCAATCATAATCCTCAGGCTATTCAGTCGTGTTTCCTGGAAACAATACAAAATTTCAAGTTCCTCAATCAGCTAATTGAATAGTTTATATGCAAGCAACAGTCATATCAACAATGAAAGATTTTGAATCTTGTTATGAATAATAAATTGCTTGCTTCGAATTAAAGAAACAGAAAAAAAGACTGAATTAAAGAAAACTATGGTGGAAATTTTATTTTCCAATAGAGCAGAAAATGATTCACATCTTACCATGAAAACTTAGTAAACATAAGATTTTCCTTTGTGAACTCATAATAACTGGATACATTCGAATACCTCACATGTATTTCTTGTGTTTACAAGTTCAACATTACCCTTATATATTCTAAAGATTCCGTATATATATCATCTAGAGGTAATTTTAAGAAAGCCTACATTTTTTTGAAGTTTGATGAATCTTTGAAGAACTCTCAAATTAGCATTAATCTAGAAATATTCTTCTATTTCCTAAAAAAATTATATCATTTTTATATAAAGTTGGTAAATTATTCTTAAAAAACAATGTGAAACATCCTTGTCAAATGTTTCATTGCCAATATTTTATGGGTAAAGAAGGCGAAAATAGCTCACTAGTAACATAAATTGAAGCTGTTCATTCTATCATACAATTGTTTAAATAATAAATAATAAATTATTCTTATGTATGAGGCGCATAGTGTAGCTGCAAATTAGTGAGTTTGGACTCTAGGCCTGGTGTTCAAGACATAGGAATGAGATCCTCTATTTACCACCTCATTGTTGGTGCCTAGAAGCATTCATCAATATAGCTCTTTTAGTTTTAAAAATTATTCTGGTAATTTGAAAAGAATAATTTAAATGACCACCCACAAAATCAAAATCAAACCGACAACATTCACAGAATTAAGCGGTGAATATTTTATGGGCTACTTTTCATTGAAATGAATGAAATGAAATGAAATATTTTAATGACGTCCACGAGGCCAAAGAAACCTATGGGACCCAAGGACAACACAAGAGCCCCCACAAAAAGGCCCTAGACAGTTTGTAAACTCCGTTCGAGATTAGCCCTTTTGTAGTGTATTTTGATGATGAAGTTTGTTGTTTTATCTAACCTTGACTCTTCAAACAAGGTATTTAAATTATCAACCTGCACGGTGTCTCCATAGCTGGCCCGGATGTATATACGTTGATCATTCGATGATGAAGCGTCATTTCGTCTCCACCATACCCTTGTTACAAAATCGGCATATTCTTTTTTCCCACTCCTCTTTAGGAACCACCCACCTGCCCATTTCACACCTAAGATGAAGTGAACTAGTTTGCAATTGACCTATCAACATTTTTGCTTTCCATTTGATATTCACTTCCATATAGGCTTTTCCTTCATGGTCCCTTGTGGGATTGAATTCTTTGATATAATAATCCTTTTTACGCCCTGTTTTTTTCGTCCATATAGCATATTTAAATTTTTCTCACATATTTTTTTATTTCTTCATTTGTGTTTGGGCACTCATGCACATCACAATCCCACTTTTTCATCTATTTGATATTTTGTTTCATCCAGGTGTTCTTTCTTCTAGTTAGCTCTTCCTTCACAATTAGTTTAGGCCAGCGATGATTCTTCATATTTTGGACCTTATTTCGGTAGCTTAATAGCCAGATCATCGCCGAGGCTTCCAAGGGAAAAGTACCAGTTTCGGCCAATAAAATCTCATAAGGCACTGCAATCTTGCGCTTGAGGCTACTTATAATTAGATGTTTTTGGATTCTTTCCACTTGTCTCCATTTCTGATCTGACATGTTGCTACCCCAAATTTCACACCCGTAGGGAATCACCGGAGTGACAAGTAAACCAAAAGGCGTTCTTTTAGTTTTCCAATCCCATAATTCTGCATTTCTACATCTATTTTGCAAAGAGTATAGCGCTTTCCAACCTCCCTGAAATCTTTTTGCTCTACATGTTTCCTAGATGAGTTTGTTGCGAAAATCAAGCCCAAGGTACTTGTACTTGTCCACTATTTCCAGCGGTTTTCCTTCGAAGAGAAAGTCAATTTGTTGTTTTTTTCTTTGCAGTGAGAAGATCATTATTTTGGTTTTGCTAGTGTTCACTTGCATCCCGACCTCTTGACAAAATGTTTCAAGAGCCTTCAAATGTTTTCTCAAATCATGCGCAGTTTTGGCAATTAATTTGAGATAATGAAATCATCAGCATATAAAAGTAATTTTATTACAAAGTTGACCAAATGAATGCCTTACCCACCAGCCTTGTCTATCCATTCTTCCAGCTTATCAATGTAAAGCCCAAATAACGTTGGGGAAAGCAGGCACCCTTGCTTGATACTAATGTCATTGCCAAAGCATTCCGACATACCATCATTGGTTTTGATTTTAGCTCTAACCTGCTTGTAGAGCCTATGAACAACCACCCTAAGCTCATGTGGAACTCCTAATTCCTCCATTCTCTTCCATGACTTACCCTGTGGAACCATGTCAAAGGCTTTTTTAAAGTCTACAAAGCAGCAATAAGCTTCATCGCCTTGAACGTCCCATATTTTTTCAATCAAGAATCTAAGGGTAACTCCATGATCAATAGTGGAATGGTTTGGGTCTAAAACTAGCTTGCCCCTCTACTCTTTTTCCCTCTTTTTGAGCCCAACTACTAATCCTGCGCTCAATCATGCTTCCAAAAAGTTTTCCAAGAAGAGGATTAATCATAATAGTGCGGTAGTTTGATGGGTTATTTATGTCACCACTTTTGTACAAGGGGATAACAACATTAGTGGTCCATCCTTCTGGGAAACCTTCTTAAATAACCCTATTGAAAATGCATCTAATACAAGGTGCAAGGACCTCAATACCCCACTTTAAATGCTCTGCTTGCAGCCCATCAATATCCAGCACTTTCCCTCCTGCCAACCTTCTTATGCCTTGACTAATATCTTCAACGGTGAAAAGCTCGGTGGCTGCATTGATTATTGGAGGTCTATGTTTATCTTGCTCAGGCTCATAAAGTAGTTTTGCATAGTCTAGCCATTGTGAGCTTGTAATATTATTTTCCATTTGTTTTCTTTTTTGTTGTAGCTCCTTCCAAAAATTTTTGGGATTGTTCTTTCCAAGGGTAATCAGATCCATTCTTCTTGTACTTACATACTTTTCTTTTTTACGTCATATCACCCTTGCATAATCTTTCTTGTTTTCTATTGTCATTCCCCCCTCACGGAGCTTTCTTTTTGTTAACTTGCACTCCTCATTGAACCACGGGTTTGCTGGGAAAGTATTTGTATTTCCTCTCTTGGGTCTAGTCCTCTTACACTCACCCAAAGCTTTGTGCACTAGAGGAATCAATGTGTTCTTGCTTATTGAGTGCTTCTTTACGTAAGCTGAATTTTTCTCAGATTACTGAAAGAGTTTTTTGAGGGCAGCCTTGAAGATTTTCTGATTTTCTTGAGTCATGAGAATTCTACATTGTGGGGATGCTTCCTTTTTGCTGATAAGGTCTTTTTCCCTTGCTGCTTGATTATGTGAATGTAAACTTTTACATATATTGGATTATGATCCGATTTCAACTCTATTAGACATTTACCAATCACTAGTTCCATTATCCTTGTTGTATAGTTACGAGATACAATGACATAATCCACCACATTTTGCCCATTATAGGTCTTGCAAGTGATATTGCCCAAGTTCGGCCATGATCCCATACCATTGCATATTACCAAGTTGAATAAACTGCATGTTCCCAACAATTCTGCCCCATAGTGAGTGACATTACATTTATTATCCTGTGAGGTCCGTTCCCAAAGTTGATGGTTTTGTTCCTCCAGCCATAGCAGATCATCTTTTCTTTATCTTTGCTTTTCAAGTTAAGAGCTTGGATGCTAGCTGTCCTAGCATTAAAATCACCTATTAATATAATTTCCCTCATTGTGCTAAACACCGAAATGTCTTTTTTTAGAGAGGCAAAGGGGCCTTCACGATCTAGATTCCTTTTCTTATATGATTTGGAGCCTTTTGGGGCGAAGTAGCAAGCAGCCAATCTTATTGATTGGTCAAAAAGTTTCAAATTAGATTCCCTCATTAGCAATTTATTTTAGAAACATTCTATAAAATGAAGAAAAAGTCATTAGATTGGTTATAATATACTTTCATATTTTCTTGAACGTAAGAGATTCCCTGCCATCGTAGCTGAAGAAAACTCCAATAGGGAAGCATCCAATATGAAATCAGATTTTAGGTAAATAGTTTTAAATATTCACTTGAAACTTTCGGTCCTTACCTAGAATCTGCCCACCAATAACCGTTTCACGCCATTAAAATTTTCCACTTCTCCATTGTACAAAAACCGCCAATCCAATACGCT